>JAOWBP010051500.1:0-15442 GCA_028571105.1 Tragopan temminckii | reverse complement strand
CCACTCTGCCCCCCACATCTTAGATACTTATAGACCTGGATCAGGTCTCCTCTCAGTCTTCTCTTCTCTAGGCTGAATGTGTGTTGGCACATACATGCATGGGCAGGGGTAGGAGAAGGACAGCAGCTTTACTGGCTGCCACAGATCTTCCTGCAGTGCTAATTTGACTGCTATGCATTAAGGGTCAACAACAGTACAGCAGTCAAAAGGAGATGCCCTTTCCAATATCCCTCTTATCTCGCCTTTAGGAAGATGGTAATTTACTGGCAAACTTCTACATATCCAGCTTTTAAGAAGAAACCCACAAGAAAGCAAAAAAAATCCACTCCACTAATATCTCCAAGCAAACAGAGCTGGAAGAAAACTCACTTGCTGACCTATTGCGCAAGTGCTGATAAATAGCATCTCAGGTACTGGTTTATGAGAATAGGGAGAGCTCCTTCCTTAGCCCCAGTGGAGACTGCATTTCCCAGTAACAAAAATGTAAAACTGAGGGACAGATTCTCCCAGTGCCTTCTACTTACACTGCCAGATGTAAACCAGAGGGAGACTGAGCAGAGCACAGGCTTCCTTCCAGTGTGCTCAAAATTTACTTTCAGCTATTACATGAGTTATAAGATTGGAGACTCACACCCACACTGAAGAAGAAAGAAGACAGGCAAAGATTTTATTAATCATAAAATGCACAATATTAACATGGATTTGGGTGGCATATGGTGTGCTGGCATGCAAACATGTGCCTGAGCTGGGAAAAAAAAAGGTGTTGTATGTCACCCCAACCACACAAGCTTATTCACTTTTTTAAGCTCAGCTTACCAGAATTTTTTCAACAGATATCAGTTAGAAGTAGATATGACAAAACAACTACACCTCCAGATTCCAGAACTTCTCATGCTTTAAATTCACTGTGATAACAAAACTCTGTTGAGGCAAGGGAAAAGTGAAAATTTGTCCACTGCTTTTTTCAAGGTGTTGTGATTACTTCTGTGAATTTAATTCATAAATTATGCACAGTGTGTGTTCACGATAAATATTAAAAAAAATAAGAACAAATTAATAAAGTAATGAGATCACTACAGAAAAAAAATTAGATTTAGTAAAATTAGATTACAAGAGTTATTTGCAGTATTACTCCTCTGGGAAATTATTTCAAAAGTTTTTTGATTTTTTTTTATATATATATTCAATAAACTTACATGAGGCTTTTTCGTATTTATGGTTTGGTATACAGACTAGTTATAATTTACATTTGAGTGATGTAGAATAGAGAATTACACAGTTTGAAAACAGAGAAAATCTTAAAGCTAACAAGGTATTAGTTCTTCTTTTGACTATCTCCCAGCTATTTAAAGGAGACTCTTTAGAGTTTTTTGATTGTTTGTTTTAATCGCTTGCGCATCACATCCATCAGGTGTATTATAAGCAACTTTATATTAGTCACCATCATATTCCTTACTGAGTAGAAGTAATTTGCATTCTAATGTGATTCTCTATCACTTACAGTGAATTTGCTTACACCTTGAAATATCATTTAGCAGTCTAGTTTGGTTTTTCCATAAAAATATTTAGCAGCATGAGTTCCTATGCTGTTTCATTTTCAGTAAATGTTTAATAAGACCTTGATTACTACCAGTTTTTAGGGTCCACTGAAAAGGATGCTATGATTTTTAAGGCCCTTTCAACAAAAACATATGTAAAGCCAAGACAATCTTACCAAGATTAGAGTACATTAATCTGATATGAGGTATTAGCTTAGGATAGGAATAGCCCTTTTTTCAAGAAATCTTATTTTATAATGTATTGTGTTAAATGTAACCCACAGATTATACTGGATTGTGCAAAAGAATGCAGTTGGCACTTATTTGTATTTAGAAATAATAGACCAGAAGTGATACTGGTACAGCTTTAATCTATTATAGACAATTTAACTGACTGTCATTTGCAAATGAGCCCCATTTTAAGACGTCATAGAGTTTCTATAAGCATTCCTATTAACATTACTCAATTGTTCACTTCAAATTTCAAGAAAATATTTATGATTGAATAATGTCTTCAGGGAGATATTTATTCTGTGTGAAGAAAAATGCTTATTTTCTACACAGGATTATTTTGTTCCTTTTTCATTTAAAATACAAAAATTAGATATTGAGGTCCTGAGAAGAAGATATTCTTCAATATGCATGTTGAGACAGAGTAATACTCCTTCTAACTGAAAGAAATTCAAGACACCTTCAACAGAAAAGCAGAAGGATTCCTTGTCCAAGCACACCCTGGTTCTGGAGGTTAAAACATTCTTGCAAGAAGCAAGTCTGAATTACTTCAAGCTGAGAAGAGACACAAACATCAGGCTCTAAATATCAGCAAACATTGTAAACACAAAGGTCAAAGTCAGCTAACCCACCCTTTATGCTTAGTCTAGCCCCTGACAGTCAATGCTTGTCACAGTAACCCTTTTCAGACTCAAATCTAAATGCAGTAACTCTTTGAAGCCATTGATGCCTGAAAAGAGTTTGGTGATGTACAAGCATAAAATCCTATTCTGATGTAATAGATTTATACCTTCAGAAGCTAGCAAAGCACAGAATATTAGGTTGGAATTCAGTAAGTTATGGTTTTGATTCAAGAACTCAGTAAATTCAAAAAGGCAAAAATTGAACGAGCAAAAGTGAACAACAAAATGTGGAGCCAAGTGAAAAAGCATAGAGGCCAAAACTGCACATTGCCAGATCTCTGAAAGTCACAGCTTTTTCCTTCAGGGATGTTGTTGGAACAGCAAGATGAAGTGCTCTGCTCATAGCTCATTTACCTAAGCTCAGCCAAGTCAAATTGTTATGTTGACATACTGGAGAGCTGGGCTGCCATTCAGCTTGCCTAAATAAGCTAAAGGCTTCTTCACAGGATCCTCATGAACTTCATTAAGGCAAATCCAAAGTCTTCCACACAGGAGAAAATAACTCCATGCAACAGTACAAGGTGGGAAGCAGCTGGCTAAGTAGCACTCTTAAAGAAAAAGAAAGTGGGAGTCTAGTGAACAAGAACTTTGAAATGAGTCAGCAGTAAGCCTATGCATCACTGAGTGAAAACTGCAGGCTCAACTTCATTATCAATAGCACAGCCAGTGATTTGAGGGAAGCCATTGTTACCTTCTAGTTGTCATTACTAAAGCTGCATTTTAAGTCGTACATTCAATTTTTAACCTCCAGGTACAAAACAAATACTGATAAATAGGGGAGAATCCAAGAAGTGCCATAGAGAAGGTCATGGAGCACATGATGCATGAAGAACAGCTGGACTCCTGCAGCTTCATGAAGGAAGAGAAGGCTAACAGGGCCTTGGGCAACAATCTTACAGTCCCTAAGCAAGGGGGGATACAGATGGAGTCAGACTCTTCTCATAGGTGACCAGTGAAAAACCAGGAGGAGTGCCAAGTTGCAGCAAGACAAATTCTGGTTAGATTCAAGAAGAAAAAGGGGTACAACAAATATCATGCACTGGAACAGGTTACTCAGCCTGGAAAATCTACATCCTTTGAAATTTTTCACACTTAACAGGACCAATCTGACGTATCTTCAGAATTGGCCCTGCTTCAAGCAGGATGTTGAACAAAATAACCCCCAGAGGTCCTATTCAATCACAGTTATTTTATCATATTTCAGTAGCAATTAGCCACAAGAGCTGAAGCAAAGAAAACAAGGCAAAATCATCCTCCTAACACCATGTCCTGTCACAGCAGCCTTCAGCACAGTACTCATTCTAGCTAGTCCGGCAGTAACTCCAGCATAGATGTAACAAGACCTGCACAATCTTACAAACTACCTACAAGCTCTGAAAAAAGTGTTTCCACCCAGTTTCCATGATGAAGCTATGCTGTTCACGGCTGCAGGGTATCCTAGACTATCACATTTCTCCATTGCCAAGAAGAATCAGTCTTAATTGGGAAAGCTGTAGACGGCTTTGACTAGCATCACTTGACAGCAATAAAAATGTATACAAAATGCTTGAGAAAGAAGGGCGTTGTTAACTTTCACATAACAACAGTATGATTTCTGGCTCTTGTGAGATTTTGTTTGAAATCTTCTCTTTTGTTTTGATTTTTTAAATTGCATGTCTATCATGATTTGCTCTCAGCTAGCGTAAAGAGCATTATTTACAAATTGCTATGGATTGTTGGACAATTAACTAGAGCAATTTCAAATTGTCTCATTGAAAACTTATTCTTTACTTTAAACATCATTTATTTAAGCAAGTTATGTCCATGTTTCTTCATTTCTATGCACTTTGTTAGGCTCACCTAGCAGTTCCTAAGAGGTGAGGAAAAATACAACGTGAAAATATTTAGACCAACGAAATACTGGAAGCATAACCTTTTGCTAAAGTCTCAGGATAATTCCTTGCGAGTCAGGGTTTGAAAACGCTGAGTAGAAAGTAATGATAGTAATTTTCCTTATAATCATTTAAATGAAAAACTGGAATACTATAATCTTTTAAGGTATTTATAACTTAATGTAATTACCACTTCCCTAGAAAACACCAGATTGTCTAGGCAGTATTCCTGGAAAGAAGGCATCTGCTAATCTTGGTAAACAGAGCAGAAAAGTGGGATCTGATTGAGATTAAACATTCTTAATATCCATTCATTGCTTTTCTCAGGACCATTCCTTGAACTGGGGGCAGCCCCAGAAGCTGACAACGTATCCTGTGCGCTGGGAACCAAACCCCTGTTTCCCAATAAATTCAACCCTCAATCATAGGTGCACAGCGGAGCCACTACAGGTCAGATGACATACGGAAACCTGCAGCTACACGAGAACAGTAAGGCAATTCATGTGTTTTGGCATTAGGATCTTGTTGTTCAAGTGAGAACGTGGAAACATAGATTTAAGAGGTGTAGAAATAGGAAAAAGAATGGCTGTTTACGAGAGTGGATCGTCCTATGACAAGGGGGAATAGTTTTAAACTGAGACAGGAGATATTTAGGTTAGATATTAGGAGGAAGTTTTTCATACAGAGGATGACGAACACACTGGAACAGGTTGCCTGAGGAGGCTGTGGATGCCCCATCCCTGGAGGCATTCAAGGCCAGGCTGGATGTGGCTCTGAGCAGCCTGGTCTGGTGGTTGGTGACCCTGCACATAGCAGGGGGGTTGAAACTAGATGATCATTGTGGTCCTTTTCTATGATTCTATGATGATTCTATTTGGAAGAAGTTATTTATGTAGAAAAAAAATGGTGGGAACAGAGAGATGGTGAAGTTAGAAAAGGTAAGACCTGAAACAGTCCCAGCCAACACGAATGACACCTAAGGAGCCTGCACTAGAATATTCTTCCTCTAAATAGTGACTGCGACCCTTTGTCCTTCAAAGACAGCTCTCATTTGAATGACTTCCTTTAAGTAATCAAATGAAAAATTATTTTGCTTTCCTACCATCTGATTAAGAGAGGCAGGCAAATAGCAGATGAGTACATCCGTGAGCACAGAACTGTCATCTCTTCCCTAAGTACTTTGTAGCCCTTGCACCACATCTGTCCTGCAACTCTAATTATTTTACTCCAATCTTCCTTCACACTCTATTGAAAAAATCTTTCCCCATTCATGCCTTCTGCATTCTCTTACCCCAGGGCCAGGCTTACTTAACAGAACCCAATTAAAACTAAATGTAATCATAATCCTTTCTTCTGGAGGGTTACAGAAATAAGTCTGTGCCTTAGTCATATCTCCCAGCTCCAGTAATCCTGAGCTCAGACCTATGTCAAACCCAGCTCTCACCTTCTCAGTACTTCTGTCCTGCATTCCTGCTGACTACCAGCATCCCTCTTCACAGGGTACAACCTGAGATGTCCACATAATGAGATGAGGAATGGAGGAGTAAAGGGCACATAGAATTAAAGAAACTTGGCAACTTGAGTTTAAGTAAGAGGACTGCACTTAGCCCAAATAAGTAACATACCAGAGGCTGGGCATATTACTGCAGCAGATGTACATACAGCAATTATCCTCTGAGAAGCTACTTCTGTGCTGGACTTTGAGAACCAATTAAATACTTATTTTATAAAATAGCCTTGCCATATTTCTAATTTGGATATCTACCAGACATCTCTCTTTTTTTTTTTTTTTAAATGAGCATTCAGTATCATTTTCGCTTGAGAGAACACCATGTATGTTACCCCATTATTGTATACTCTGTTATTCAGTGTATTTTATTGCAAGCCGTTTTCAGAACTAGCATTCTCAAATGCTGGCATTCAAATAGGAAGGAAATGATCCAACACATTGCAGTATCAGCGTAGAAAATGTATTTAAGGAAATTTGCAATTGAAATTTTCCTAGTATAAGGAGAAAAAGTAACACATGCTATCCCTATGCTTTGTATACTATTATCAGCATGATCTCTTCCTTTTTCTGTTTTCCAGTAAACTTGAATGAAGATGTTAGTTCCAAATATTCATAGCATTAACATGCTTTCTTAAATGTAACATACATGTACTGATTTGACTGATGAGTTATTCATGGAAGATAATTTAGGAGGTTCAGTAGAAGAAGTATCTCATACTAAATGCCTCCCCTTGCTTCTTCCTCGTTTTTTCACTGTCCACGAGGAGAGATACGAGCCCTTGCCTTAATAGACTAGGGCAAAGCATGTCTCTCCATCTGTCATCAGACTGTTTCTTCAACAGAAAAAAGCAGCAGCAGCAGCCATAACAGCCTCCATACAATATCCCATAATGGTCAAACTATAGGACCAAAGAGGGAGAGAGAGAATAACTGACACTTTCTGGTATGTCAGGAATAGTCTGCTACCTATCACCAACCTCATGCACACAGGGCAAGTTAAAAACTAAGGATCTAAAAGAATTTAAATTAACTAATTAATTTAAAATAAAAGACAAGAGTACAGCCAGGCTACAGATGGGCAGCAGAAGAGTTCTGTAACCTCAACCTTATAGCCCAGCCTACAATCAGCAACGTATGAATTTCTTTCATAGAGTCATAGAATTGCTTAGGTTGGAAAAGACCTTTAAGATCATGAGGAGTTATTATTGCATCCCTGATTTTTTTTCTTGACCCCTAGTTTCACATTAGGCCATACATTTCATTTTTCCTGTGTTGCAAATGATTCCTTCTTGCAGTGGCAAGTCCAGTCTCTAGAAGCAGGTTTTTTTTTTTCGCACAGCCACAGCACCACACAAGAGATGCCCCAATTCCACCTCATCTTTCCCAGATTCTTGCTGGTCTGCAACTTCTCATCTATCCTCTGCATCCTCAGCTGTGCTCAGATTGCAGGTTGCTGGTTAAAATAAGCATGATTAATAAAAGACTATTCAGCAGCTCTATGCAGTCCCTGCAGCAATGGATTCCACCAGGAAAAAATCTGTGAGAAAATTTAAAGCAAATTCATAGACTGCGTGCTGGCTAAAATCCAGGCTTTGGTTGCTAGTACAGTCTCAAGTTATGGTTATGTATAGGATCTTGATTCCTTTCTACACATAATATTGCCATCAGCAAATATTAGAACAAACATTCTTCTGACCCCAGAGTAAAAGATGAATTTCTGAAACTCCTAGCATTTTTAGTTAATAGTAGTGGTTAATCACTGACAAAGTTAATTCCTGTTCACATCCACAAGGAAATAGTTTATTTCTACTAGTTACCTTTTGCATTTGGGAGGTATAGATTTTTATTGTGAATTTTAAGTTCCCCTTTTCTAAACACAATGCTTTTTATCACCAGGAGCCTGCACTCTAAGTTGTTCAAGGTAACAAAAATCCATTTTAGCCTATTATAGAACATTGTTTATGAACAGTCAACAAGCACCAGGAAGATCAGATGCATTCAAGCCAATAAACCTACTGCTTCTGTTCAAAAACTATTCCAAAATCTTTTCAGGTAGGACAAAAGGGAGAATGCAAGGGGAAATGACACAGACACCGATATCTGAAGTCTAAGTGATGAACAAAGTCATGAGTGGGGTGAACTACCACCAGCCATCATTCCATTTAGTCAACTTTAAGAAAGATAGTAGGAGGGCAGACTGAGCAGTCCGAGGAACCTCAGAAGATTGAATTTCACATTCAGAGCCATTCCACTGCCATCTCTGCACATATGGAAGCTGCAAGAGCCTGACCAGACTATGCAAGAATCAGATAGCATCATCACTGGAAATGTGATACTGCCACTTTTGCTGCTTTTGGTTAAATCCTGAACGCTTGGAAGTGGCATGTGGAGCTCCTGCTCTCCCGTGTCTACCTCTGTCACTGCAGTGTCTTATGCCTAGTTACATTCCCCTCACAAGCACAAGACCTTTTACAAAGCCACTGTGAGCCTATCCTCAAAAGGGCAAAGTAAAAGCAGTTTGTCAGGTCACTGAGATTTCCTCTGAGGGCAGTCTAAACTCTCATCCTCAACAGCAAGGAGAAAGATGCTTTTTTAGGGTGAAAGTCATCCCATAGATGCTTTGATGCTTTTTTGAGCCATTACTTAAAAGTCTTGGCACATACTGAAAAATACAACATTACAGCAAGCAGAACAAGTGTAAAAGCTAAGGTGTTACAAGAACCCTCCTGTTCACCCGCCACCCATGCCCTTGATGCAGCTGAGGGCACAGCTTATCAAAATGGCTGCAGCTGAGCTAACAGCTTGCTGCTGAGGGATCAAGAGGGCCTGGCTCTCTGCTCCTGCCACCCTCCCTGTACATCTGGTTCCAACACAGCTGCAACTATATAACAGCAGAAAAGTAAAGAGGCAATTTTTCCCCCCACCGATCGGAGGGATAAATCAGCTTACCCTGAAATCAGGGAAGGAGAACTGGGAGGGGAGGTTCACACCACTGGCACACCATGGGAAGGGGAAAAGTAGAGGCAGAAGAATTTTCTGTTCTGAAGCAGCAAGCTGGGAGCTCAGGCTGGCCACGCCACAAGTGTGCTCTTGATGCTAATTGCAAAGGTGCCTACCTAGTGAGCATTATAACAAAGGGCATGCCTTTGCATCTACTCAGGGCACACTCACATCTCTTCTCTTGTGCACTTGCTGATTTTTTTTTTGTTTGAGTGCTTACACACTTGTACAGCCTTTCAATTTATGCCTTCTACTTACAATCTTACAATTGCAATCAGTTTAAAAATAAATGTTCCCTTTCAAAACACAATCCTCTGGCTTTACTATGCATCCAGCATCCTGTCACTTGTAGGTATCACTGAAGAAGGGCATTCAACTGCCCTTCCATTTAGCTTGACCAATGATTAAATACATTGTTTCAGCCAGACCTGTGACTGCATACAGGTCAAATGCGCAGTCTATGGTAGCCATTAACATGACCAACAGTAATAGCAATTTTTCTTTCTGGCAGCATTTTTAAAAACTGCTGTGTGGACTCTGATTTTTATGTTATGGTTTTCAGTAGTTCTTTCTGAACGCAGTTTCACGAAGAATTCTTTTGATATTGCACATACTCGCCTGATCTTCTTCCTTATAGCAGTTGTTTGCTACAATAATTCCCCTATCTTCACAGCTCTTGGTTATATCTACATTAATTTTAGTAAGTTCAAAAGTAGGCCATGGAAGCAAAATGAAGTGTGGGCAAAGTGCAAAAACTCTTCAGTAGTTTCATTTAATTTGACATATAAAATAAATATGGATTTTATTCTGGGGTGTATTGTCATCTTCAAAAGATTGCAAATCCTAGAAAGTCATTTTACTGGGTCTTTGGTTGGTGAGTTTAAAGCAATAATTTATTTCAATTAAATGACAGCATCTTTTAATCTCAATGAAATGACTTGGCAGTCAAGCAGTTCTGCCTTTGGAGCTTTCAGACATTTATTCATCTGCCCAAATTTCCAAAGACTTTAGAGTTCAGTTGAAGTTTCATCCTGAATTAATGATTTAAAGAAAGCAATCTGCTTCATTACAACACAGAAGGAACGAAACAAGATGAACATTACAGGGAACAAGGGTAATGTGGTAACTTCCAATCTGAAAAAAGCAGATACAAGCCCACTGTAATTGCTGGCAAGTGCACTTCCATGTGCCAGAGTTAAAATTAGCCCTCAATAGCTATGATTTTTGTGTCAATAAAACCGGAGCTTCCCTTGGAAACAATGGCATATCATGAAAAGACATTAGTGTCTTTTAAACAAGTGAAGGTGTTAAACACTGCTGATACATTTTAAAAGTATCTCTGTGCCTGATAGATCATGTTTAATGTCACTCAGTTGTAAAATCAGGCAAAATAATTAAGCCCACTATTAGGTGCCTGGTCTTGGCATCCACAGTGATTCAGTCATTTCTAACAGGGCTTGTGAGCATGTGAAGTTCCATTTGCTTACACCATTCTGTAGCAAACAGCTATGCCGTGCTACCATCCTCCATTTTTAAAGTCTTTTTGCTGGCACATCACTGGCAAAATAACAACAATGCCAGAAGCTTTCCGGTAATGTTTTGGTTTTTTTGTATTTTTTTTTTCCTCCTCTTGTATTTTTTTATTTGGAAAGAGCCCTAATAGCTCCGTTTTCTATAAATGGATGTTTTCACTTGGCAGAGGAGCAGCTCTTCGACACCAGGGCACTGTTTCTCTATTCTGATGAAAATTGTTCAGCTAGAGTGCATCAGGAGCTGTTGAAGTCTCCTAACAGAATTTATCATGTTTTCCTTGTTCAGACAGCAGTAAAAGGAAGTTGTAAGTTAAAAAAAAAAAAAAATAAGCCAGCCAGTCAGAGAAGAATTTCACATTATTAAAACAAAAAGCCACACAAAAACAAAATCCTGACCACATTAAATATTTTTTTAATGCTGTATCTACAAACTATTGATCTTAACTAAGTTTGGTGCTCTACCCCACCACATCCCAAGAATGTGTATCAGAAGCATAAATAGATTTCAAAACGTGCAACAGTAACAGCCATGAAATTCTTTACTGTGCCATAAAATAAAAGGCTTTTTAAAAGGTTCTTTGACCACATCTCTTCTGCTCAATACACAAATACACCTCCACAATACTTAGCCTAACAGTTCAATTTCTATTCTGATTCACACATCTGTCACAAAAAAGGAATTAAGCCAATACACCATGAATTCTTCCCCTCCCTGAATCTGGGATTTATCTCCACGCTGTGTCTGAAACTGAGAACTGTACAAGACTGAAATCCTGAAAAGCGCCAGGTTTATTCCGTAAAAAATAAGAGGAACAAGAAGTAGCAACTTAGGTAGCATGATAGCTTGATGTTATAATTTACTGATGAGCTATTTTTATCATAGAGAACCTGGTACCATATTTAGAGGAATCTTTGCTACACCTGAATAAGCAGTGGGAAATGATCTAGGGAAAAACTTATTTCTAGACTCAAGGTGGTCCAGGCAGTAGACAGTCCTATGATATTTTGCTTTAGAAGAGAGAATATGGTAGTATGAGGCAAAGAAGGAGATAGTCATCACCTTGAGAAACTGCTATGGAGCTTGGAACTTTGACAGATCTACAGTGTTTTGCTAGCAACAAGAAGCAGCTGCAGTGTAGAGAAAGGTACAAAACATCCTGTAAGCATGCTGAAATGGAGTTAGACCAACCACTGAGATTCTCACATGGGTGCACACATAATGAGCTGAATTAGAAACTGCAATACTGACTAACAAAATTAAACATGTATGACTTTAACAATCCTAGTAGAAGATCTGTGCTTATTTAGACATTGTGCTTGCAAACCAAAGAGCTTTAGCCTCTGGGGTAATCATCCTCTCCAGGTTCAGCTTGTAGAATACGTCAAAAATTTAATTCTGTACAACCCTAAATACTCTCGTGATTCTCTGTTGTTCAGAACCCTTTACTACACTGCCAACTGCAGCATCCGGAAAACTTGCACACAACTGAGCAATGAGAAAGTTTAAGGGACATTTATCAGCACTGCTATCTGAATGGCACTAGAATAAGTTGGGCCACTCAAAGTTCAAAATTATTTTCTCAGCAAACTCTGAGGTACATCTTATGATTGCCTAAAGTAAACCCTTACAATGTAAACCAAGTAATTTGGAAGAGGGAAGACAACGGCTGATAGAGGCTGTGTCCATACTTGCTCCCCTTAATGTTTCTATTGCCATTGACATGCTTTATTTGGATGGGAATACATCTGAACTGTACTTTAAAACACAATAAAATGTTTTTAGAATTGTATGCATTTGATATGCACCTTTAGCATATTCCAGCCTTGTGTGCTAAGAATATTAATATTTGTTAAGAAGTTGATCTCTTCCTCAGCACAGTGTAAGATGGACAGTATTTCACCTTGGTTGATTTTATAGCAGGTACACTCTATCAATGGCCATAATCTATAATACTAATTGAGAATATAAATAGACAAGTGCAAACTCTACAAATGGTGAGGTTACATTTACTCACATATCTTGACATTCAACATTTCTTACATATTCTAATTACTTTTCCTTTTGAACAACATTTAAACGTCTCCAGAGATTTCACTATGATTTCCAAATATATCAAATTACATTCAACAAATCTCAATATAGAAAAATATCGCTATCTCTGTGAGTAGCTCCAAACTGATGATTTCGAACTTACTCAGACTATTGTGAAAGCACATTTTCTCCTGATCCTTTCCCAACAACAAATTACATTTGTTTTTATACTCCTTTAGCTTAATACTAAACATGGATGACATCTTAATGAATAATTTCTTCAAGAGCACTCTGTCTCTCACATCAGTCACTATATAAGTCAATTTTTCTCCCATAGAGAAGCAAGCAATCACTTGGTTTCCCATCTGCTATCACATAGCACCCATGGGGCCACCACAGAAAAGGCTTATTTGTGCTTTAGCAGAGTATTAGATTACTTTGTTTGGATCAGACATTTCATTAGGGGCATTCTTTTTGCTTTTCTTACATATTTCTGTGCTGCTTAGTTTCCGTCAGCTGAAGAAAAGCTGCAAATCAAAACCACAGCACTGTTCCATACAAAGCCCAGGTGTAGCATATATTCCATAGCACAGGTGCTGTTGCTTACACAAAGCACGTAAGCAAAGCATCAATACAAAAATAACTTGCTGGAATCAAGCCTATAGGGACTGAAGTTCAACGAATATCAGTTCCCTTATATCCCAACAAAGTAAGCTCACACCAATCCCTTGGTCTGCCCTTTTAGTCATTCTAACATTCTTTAATTCAGTGAAAGATCTTGCTTCATAAATGGCACAAATACCATGCTGTTATCTTCCTTGATGTTAGTATTTCTCAGTCTACTCTATAACTGAACCATAACTTATGAATGCAACTCAGACACTGTAGTTATATATAAATTTTATATTGCTTACTTCTCTTAATCTAGTTAGAAAATATCTACTTCAAGTAGGATGGCACACCACACTGACTGTTGCTAATAAAACTGAGAAGAAAAGAGTTGCCCTTCCCAAACCTTCCACAATGAAAAACTGGCCTTTTTAGCCATATTAATGCACTGAGTTTTTAAGAGTATGACTACCTGAACTCTCTTCTTTCCATGTGAGAAATTTCTTCAAATATGATGTAGCCGTTTACTGCCATCAAAATATCTAAATATATATATACACACACCACGGTATTTGTCACTTAATCTTACAAATCCAGTGCATTAAGTCCTTTAGCTTATGGTAGATTCTGTACAAAATGAGGATACATACTACAATATGCTGAAATTGATGGTCAGCACTTTGCAAAATATACGGATTAATATGCCACACAGTAATTATACATCAATCTTTTGAACAGGCCTACACATCAGCTCCATCATCCTTAAAATTAAGGACTGAAATTATGCTATGACTAAGACTGTGTGCACGCCTCACTGCTAACAGCACAGAGCCCTTTCTATAGCAGTTCTCAGAGTTCTGCTGAGAAATACTTAAGCAGCAAATAGATGTGCTGACCTCTGTGTGCCCATTCAGCTGACCTGAAGGCAACCACTTGAATACATCCCTGAATGAAAGTTCTAAGTTCTCCAAACAAGTGACAGCCTTTTCTCTAACAAAAGCTATATTGGCACTGAAATTGATATCTTTATGTGAATCTTAACTACATTGCCATTATCCACATTTACCTAAACAAATTATTTTTATTTATAAAGAGCAATGTGAAGCTCAGCTCCTCAAAGACAAGTAGAGGTAGCCCACTGCAAAGGTAAGGAAAATGGGGTAAGATATGAACCGAATCTCTTTTATTTGTCTTGCTTGATTTAAAAATTTACTGTAACTGTGTCTTGTCTCCTTGAGTTTATAGCAATGTTTGTATCTGTTAATAGTGTGAACAGTAAACAACAAAGAACAGAAGATTAACAACTTTTGACATGATTCAGATTCAACATTCTCATGAAATTGTGCTGTAACAGACACCATGTTTCACTGTCAAAGCTTATAACTTATAGTTTAAGCCCAAATTATATTTAAGAATGTAAGTTCATAGTTAAGTGTTTTACACTTAATAGTAGGCCCAAAACCGGTTTTCGTATAGTTTCTTTAGAGGTCAGACAGGAAACCTGGATAGCAAAGAAGCTGGATGTCAAATATTTGCCATATGCAACTAACACATTGCTCAATCTAGAGTTAACACAGAACTGTTTAGCTGAAAAACATTCTCATCTCTGAGTCATGCCTGCTACTTCCAATTTTTATTTCTCCCCAGTTCACACTGCTCCATTACTGTTCTTTCAGTACAGCAAAAGTGATCAAGAGCTTAGTAATGCATATCAATAAACTTTTTTTCACACACACACACACACACAAACCCTCTACTTACCAGATTATTAAATTTTCTTTTATGTGTAGAATGAAGGATATTTCAGTTTTGTTTTGGAAATACTGGAGCAGAAAATTACTTTCAGTTTTACCATGAAGTTTACACTCTAAAACATTTGAGCATATGCTTATAACAGCATCAAGCATCTGTCCCATAACTCCAGACTAAAATTTTTATCATGAAAAATAAGAATAGACTAGGTAATAAAACAACAGACTGAGCAATATCTAGTTATCAGAAATAAGTTTCTTGAAGCTGAATCACAGTTTCTTCAGTAAGAGAGAAAAAGTTTTCTCCCATTTTTGTGGTTTGCCACAAAAAGAACATTTTTCACTTATAGTAATAATTAGATTTTTTTTAAGGTCATTTTATTATTTTTTTTCATCTTTTTTCTGTGTTATTATAGAAGATAACACAATTAAACAGCTTTATTATGGTTGATTATGTAAGTTTATTTTATCCCCCTCCATCTTCCTAATAAGATTAAGATCACCTAATTACTCATTTGGATTAAGACTTCTTGATTTACAAAACTGAAAAAATGATCTTTAGTTTGCTCACAAAAAACAATTCTGAGGTTACGCTATAACAAAAGAATACAGCTATGCCAATGGTAACAAATGGAAAAAGGATAAAGATCTTTTCTTCACTAAAACTAGTGTCCAGTTAATAACT
>JAOWBP010051499.1:0-15443 GCA_028571105.1 Tragopan temminckii | reverse complement strand
GGGAGGCAGGGGCCTACTGCCCCCCTGTCACGGGCATAGATCGATCTAGTTAACTCCGTGACACAGTGGATGTGAGCACAGTGAGGTGAATTTCCACTGTGGCAACAACTTTGGCTGGTGCAGATTTTTAGGGGTGCAGCATGCAGGCTCTTATTCATTGCTAGCAAAAATGCATACCTGATGGTGGCAATTATGTTGATTACCATGCTTTATAGCTGAGAATTTGCTCTATCGAATTACTGTTATTGTGCTGTTTGTATCTACTGTAGTTTCCATGAAATATCTAGGAGGCATTACTTTCAAAGTGACCTACATTTGTTTCAGTATCTGATAACGCATTTTGCAGATTTGTGCGTGTGTGTGTGTGTGTGTGTGTGTGCAGTCTTCACCTGTCTTTCAGAAACAGAAAAGGAAAGTAGACACAGGAAAACAAATATGGATTTAGAAATACAGGAGCAATATTATTTCTGAGGGTACTTCTAATCAATTTTTCTTATTCTAGTAGACTTCAAATTAATGTGTTCTCTCCATATAACATTTCCACAAGTTGGCATTTGAAAAAAGAAAAAGAAAAGAGTAAATAAAGTTAATTTGAAATTAAGTAAAAAGTAAATAAAGCAAGAAAAATGCTTTCTTGAAAATAATTGTACCGTAGTGATGCAAATTTAATTATTAAATATGAATTGGTCAGCAATTAATATGCCAAGCATAACTTCTGAGCTTTTGCCAAAGGCATTCTGTGGGTGAAAAAAAGATCTTACTTTAAACTGTTTTATCAATTACGTACAAAATCTCTACAATATATTTCTGGCTATTAGAATTTTTCAAGGATAAATCTTCTGGCATGGTAGTCAACCAAATATATCAGAAGAAACTGCCACAAAAATTAACTAACATAATATAACCACTACCACACCAGTGAGTACTCTTAGGGAGGAAGTTGCACAATAAATCTGATAAATTTGATTTCAGAAGTCAAGACAGGCTTTGAGGGACATGGATGTTACATTTAAGCCTATAGAGTCAAAACTTTCATGATGCATGGTCTCTGAATAGTACTACTGTAAGTATATCTAAGTTTTACATAAAAAAAAAAAGTGTGGGAGCCTGTGAAAAAAGAGCTTGTAAAAAATCAGATCAATAATTATATACAATCTATAGTTTACATCACTCAAACAGAATAATTTAGACACCTGGTATTCTTTTACCCTAACCACCAACAGAGGCTTCAATACGTGAAAGACATTTTCTTCACTTCTGTGTGATATGCAAAAGGATCAGCTGAAATTAAAGACATAACCTTAAAAGCTCTCTTTTGATTATATTTAGTATACAAAAATATCATTTGTCTGTTAATTTTGCTTCTCTTTTCTATTACTGGATATGTGTTTTAAATCCTTTCACTTAGGACACTAAGAAGGCAGAGTGCAAGCTTTGTGACATGATCAAAATAAAAGCAATTAGTTTCACATTTCTATTAAGACATAGTCAGCTTTGAACAAGTCTCTAGAAGAAATAAACAACTAAAAGCCTGAACAAAGACAGCATAAAAAGTCTGTAATAACTAGGTTAACACTTCTGCTTTCTGGGCTTACCAATGTAAGCCTAGAAGTTTTCTTAAAAAGTAATTATTTTAGCTTTACAAGGTAATTTGAAGGAAAAAATAAAACATAAATTGGCATCAGACCCTCTCTTCTTTCAGCCTGGGCAAGAACATCTCGTGTTGAAGGGCACTAGGACATATGTGAAGTTGGTTTTAACCAAGAAAGTGGCTCCAGTCAAACTGCAGACTGGAGGAGAAGGCATCCGAGATCACAATCAGTCAGTACAGCAGCTAGCCCTAGTGACAAGCACTACACCGAGCTCTACAACAATCTTGTCAGAAATGATAAGGCAGAGACAAATGGGCAAGTCTGCACCAAGTCAGAAAAAAGCAGAAAAGGATTACAGATCTCTCTTTGAAGCATGGATGTGGCCACTAGCTCAGAAGATAGAGGGTCCTCTGCATTTAAGTCAATGCATAGAATAGGCAGAGGGACGGAGCTATCGACAGCAGTCAAGAGTGCTGGCATTCAGACACTGCACCACCATCCAGGCTTGGTCTTGTGCTGAAGATGGTCTGCCCCATTCCATGTCTCTTAGAGCCACGTACACATATCTCTTAAAATACATCTAGGAATGGGTACTGCCCACTTCCCTGGGCAGCCCATTTCAAAGCCGAACCACCACCAAGATTAAGAAAATCTTCCTAATATCCAATTTAAACCTCTCCTGGCACAACATGCGGCTGTTTTCTCGTGTTCCATCACTTGCTACCTGAGAAAAGAGACCAAAACCCTCCTCCTTGCTGTAACCTCCTTTTAGGCAGCTGTATTTTAGTCTAAGTACACTCAAAATAGGAATACCTAGGTGAAACGTAATGGCCTGTGATATACAGGTCAGACTAAATGATCTGAAGGTGCCTTCCAGCTGTAAAAGCTTCTAAAGCTAAGAAATCTCTTTTACCCACTGTTTACAGTCTACCAGGCTGCTGTGCCTTTACTCTAAATACTCACAACGAGAAGGCAACCATCTTACTTGTTATGGCCTTTAATATCCCTTGCTGATAGTTTTAAATTTTTAAACAGCCTTACCTGTTGCGCTGCCTTTTATGTGCTCTCACACAGATATAATTTTGGAAGCAAAATATCTAAACATTAAGCATAATAAAAATGAAACAGGTTAAAGCTTCTCAGCAGTAGGGTGCAGTTGCAGCAAAATCCCTCCAGTTCCCCTACATTTCCTCCCCAGCAGGGACTTTCTGTCAAGCTGTGAGTTAGCTCTATACAATAATACTGGCTGCTGTTACTGCAATTGCACCTTCCTATATCTCACCATTGTACTAAAAATTCACTTTGATTTTTGCTGTATTCCTCGGTAATAATAATATTTAAAGAAATTCCTGCAGAGCTAAATGCAAATTCCAGCACTGCATGCTAGATACTCAAAAGGGTAGGCAAATGTAAAATTGGTAAGAAAATAATTACACATTAAAAAGCTGTTTTACTTGCTTTAAAAATATTAACAACTTCTCAACAAACTAAAGGATCCTGAGCCAAGAGATAACCAGTTAACGACTGGAGTTAAGATTCCTTGAAATACCTCTCAAACATACATCATTCAATATATCAGTTACAATGTGGAAAGAAAGATAACTACTTAAGGAACAAAGTCATAAATTGATAGCAATATAAACTGAAAGCAAATGAAGTCTGCCACATGAAACACGATCACAGACTGTCACTCTGAGGGTTTTATTCTTCATGTCTAGTGTCAAAAATAAGCACTTAGGAAACAGATTCCACTTGAAAATTATTTGAGAATGTGTACCCAAATGGGATGGAAAATGGGAAAAAGTTAATGATCAAAATCTGCATTAAGGATAGCTGTTTTTATGATTCAGAATTTAAATTTCAGATCTTGATTTTCTTTGAAAGACTGCTTTTCTTCTGGACTTTGAACTCGATCTGTTGAGCTAATTTTCAAAAGAAGTTTCATCTTTTACTTCACATTCTAACTACAGTCATATGTTCTCCTGTAGACATACAGCATTTTTAGCAATTGTAGTTTAAAAAAAGTAACTAAAAGTATAATTTAAAAAAATAATAACAAATAAAAAAAGTAATTAAATTTTGCATTATGCTTTGAACTGTGATGCTGTTAGAGCCAGAAAAAAAAACAATTTGGAAATTCTGGTGACGCTACTAAACTCCTATGAACTGCCATGCTTCAACTCATTGAGACAGCCACCTTAAAAGTAATGATATATGGATTTGGGTCAGCAGTCCTGGCTGTGCCCACGCCCACTGACTATGGAAATTAATTATATGCCAGCCAGACATAGCAAATCCGCTTGGGACAAGAATTTCAGGATAACTAATTTCAGGCACCTAAAATTTATAAGCCAAGCTTGAGATATGCATAACTTCTCAACAGTTACTGGAATGGCTCAAATGGAAAGCACAGTTCTCCTGATGGTGAGGATACTTACTACTGAGATATTTAATGGGATATCAACTCTTACATTCAGGTGAACCCATATACAAGAGCATGGACATTT
Organism: Tragopan temminckii; assembly: GCA_028571105.1. Taxonomy (NCBI): domain Eukaryota; kingdom Metazoa; phylum Chordata; class Aves; order Galliformes; family Phasianidae; genus Tragopan; species Tragopan temminckii. The sequence goes on along the minus strand of JAOWBP010051499.1, from coordinate 11,344 downwards.
TTTAATAAACGGCTTTTGTTCAACAGATTTTAATATAAATGCTAATTAAAAGTTGAAAAATTACAAATCCATATTCATGGATATGTTTTGTACTTTTTAATATATTTATCTATATACATATAGATGTGTATGGGAAGGATGGGACAATGAATATGAAAATGAAATGAAAATATATATGTATATGCATACATCTTCCCCACATAATTATCTCTGCAGAACATGCATAGAGATATCATGCACTACAGAACACATATTTAGAATTCGATGCAAATATACATTTGACAAATTATGACAAAACTTCACCAAAGTTACTGAACTTACTAGAAATTATAGGAAATTAGTATTTTCATCAGTTAATTTGTACATTTTTACTCTTTTAGACTTCTTCACTGATTCATTTATTAAAAATAACTATACTGATAACTTTATTAATAGCTTCTTTATAAATAACTTAATAACTAAATAAAATAACAAAAAAATTAATAAACTAAAATAAATATAACCTACATAAATAAAATAACTAACTAAATAAAACAAAGTTAAATGAATAAAATAAATAAATAAATAAATAAATAGCGTTATTAACCATTTCTTTGTTGTGAACTGTGCAGAAGTAACTACTTTGTCTCCTTTGCAGGAGGTGGTCAGGATGTTTCCACAAAGTTGGTTATAAATGAGATGCATAAAGACCTACATAATATTACCACTGAGTACTGACTAAAAATGTTAGATTTCAAGTGTTACCAGCTGTGATCATTGTGCTACATCTAAAGGATCAACAAGGCTATATGCCTGTATCACATCAGTTGGTAATGGTTTTATTTTTCATCCAAGAAGATGCGTAAATACAGAGAGATGTATCACATCAGTTGGTAATGGTTTTATTTTTCATCCAAGAAGATGCGTAAATACAGAGAGAAAGTTGAATGCTGAACAGGCACGCATGTTACTGAGTATGGACCAATTAGCATTGCTTGTTTTTGATATAGAAACATTTAAATTTGATTTCAGAATAATGCTAGTTCACTTTTAGGCTGTTGACATACTTGTTTGAAAGTGGAGTACAAAAAAGGATAAATATTTTTTGATTTATTTTGACATTTATCAGTAGTCACACAGCAACAAAACTGAATTGAATACTGGCGGGAAGGTTCAAACTCTATTGCTGTACCATCAACATCCACCTCTAGCATTGTAGGCCAACATGACAAAATAGGAGGCATTACTTTCGGAGCATACCTCATGTTATATAATAGTAAGGAAGTATTTCCACTGAAGATGGTAAAGATTTAGGGTAGACCAGTTGTTTGTGAAAATGTCACTGAAAGTTGGGGTGGTGAGCTTGCTGTTCTTTTGGTCCTAATCAACAGGATTACCTCGCCTAGACAAGGACAGAAAAAGACCCTGATGAATCTCCTGAGGTTTCTTCCTTTGTTAGGGGAATTTAAAATACCCTAACTGGAATTAGGAATACAGCTCAACAGGGAAGTGTCCTGAGTGAAAGTAGGGCCTTGATCACTTTTCAACCTACCCACTTTACAGAGGCACTGACAACAGGTACCAGCCTTGAGGCTGCAATCCTGTTAATGGCTTTCACAGCCATAACATGTAAGACTTTGGACAAGAGGCCCTTGTCTGAGCATAATACTAGATGTGTATATGCCCTCCTGCTTAGCACAAAAGTGACAGGCTCAAAGCAGAATTAATATTTTCAGCAAAGGAGATGAAGAATCACTCAAAAAAATCTCATATAAAGGGACTGCTGCAGGGGAAAATCAGTCAACCTAGATGAACTAGGCTCTTTAGCACCCTCAATAACTAGACATGTGTTTCTTCACTGTGTCTAACTGAAAAACAAAGTTCATATGCATGCATATATTACCTATAAATGGTAAATAAGCTAGTGTAAATCACTTCATGAAAATCAGTTACTGTGACTTTAACCAGCTGAGGATTTGATTGCATCTCTATCTGTCTACTAAAACATTCACACAACAAAACCTCCCTTTTCTTATTTTACATTGTTCGTATTTTATGTCTATGTTCTACAACAGGTTGGATTCGTGTATGATGTTTAGAACATTGGCAATCATATGCTTAAGTATATGTATTCAATGTCTAATGAAAGCTTTAGTAAAAACATGCACTGTTTCATTGTTCTTTGTGTCGCCTATATTCTTTTTTAAAATTCATCAACGTTTCACTAATATTACAAATAAAGTTATCTTTTCTTTTTCTTATATAAAAGAAAAGGGTAATACTTTTACCTCCCACTGTGGTCCAGTGTCAAAAGGCAGAATATTTTCAAGGACCTCCAGACTTCTAATGTCTGCATTTGACCCATGTTAAGTATTCTCATTACAGTTGCTTCAAATGAATACAAAAGCTTTGTTTAATCCTAACTCAGGGGAAATGAAATACACTAGGCACGAGATGAAAGACCCAGTACCAGAGTGCTGTTTGAATGCACTGTGTGTTCTTAACATGGGCCATAAAAGAAGGCCATTTTAATATATCAAACTGTAGAACGCTCGAAATAGCATAGTAGCAAAATAAATGTTATAAACTTGATGAGACAAAAAAAGGAAAACAGAAGCATATTTTCTTTCTACTGGATTTTTGATAGGCAATTCTTTCCAAAAACGTTCAGTTTTCTTTTGCTAAAATGATCAGTTACATTAATTCATCCAAGAAATATTTTTTTGCAGTGCAAATTTTGCAGGGTTTTAATCTACAATTTATGCCTTCATAAAATTCATTTACTTCTTAAAATATTACTATTCTGTTCAAGAAGCAGGTAACAGAAGGAGACCATTTAAACTAGTATTACCTACACTACTGTCTATAGGGCACAGAATTTATAGAACTATCTGGAAATCTAACACTTGCATTCAACAGAAATGCTAACTCATATGTATGATAAAATATACAAAAACACTGTACCTGAATATTACAGACTTAAAAATGTGCTCAGGATGGTACATACCCGCTCACTGAAATCTGTTTTGTTTATTTGTTTTCCATATTCCTTTTAAGTTACACAGTAATTTTATCCATAGGTAAAGAGAATCTGTCCTCTGTCCAATCTATTGGAGCACTAACAAATTTTGAATTCCATGATTTGAGCATAATCTATGTTCTACTTAGGATAGGAAATGCATTAATTTTACTTAAACTCATGCTCTGTATACTCCAAATCTTATGTGCACATCTGTACAATGCAACACAGTACTGTCTCACAGACCCATGATGCCATTCTGTATGACTGCACTGAAGACGCAATTACTCCAGGAACAGCCACACATAGCTAGACAGCTTCTGGATCTGGAGTTAACTTGTTTTTAACTAACTTGAGACTCTGCAGTCTTTTGTAGGCAAAGCAGAAAGACACAGGGTAGTAGGAATAGCATTTACAGGAGTGTCAAGGGAGACACAGTGCAGGGGATTCAGAGGCCCTTAGATGACTGCTTTATTTTTTAAAAGTTCTAGTTCAGGTTAATCTACATCTTTTGACATCAGAACACTTTATATATCTGGCAAAAAGGGTTTAAATTTAGATATTTAAAGCTGGCATCAAGATGCCCAGTGCTGAAATAAGCAAGGAACCCATTCATAACATATATATCAGATAAAAAACCACAAATCTTTCCTCCATCACTTCTGCATTGTGACCTACCAAGACACATATTGTCATCAACCTGACTGGCACTCTTCACAGAAAGAAAGTCAGTTGTAGCACTCTTTGCTGGATTTGAAACAACCATGGAACCACAACCTCTCATAGTGAATGCTTACTAAAAAAAGGAGAAAGGTACACAGGAAAATGTTTTAAGTTTGTCTTATTTTTGATCAAGAGTTTACTGGAGAAAGAGGATGAAAAAAATAGACAAGGACAGAAAATAAGTGGGAGCAGACTACTAAATAATTCAGAATGGAAAATGGAATTAATCTACAATATTATCATCTGAAAAAAAGAAAAAGAATGTATAAAATGAATCGCTGAAGTAAAAGGTACATTTTATGGTCCTAGAGCTATTAATAAGTGCTGCAATTACATGAAATATTACATTCCTATGTAATTCTTTCTTCAGTTGTTAACAAAAAATATTGTCTTCACTGTTTCATCAAAATTTTTCAAATCTCCCTTCACTATTTCAGTTCACTTACAAATACAGACAATCCAAAACTTCAAGGTGGTAATAAAACATTATGTACAGAATATGTTAAAGTATTTCCCTATACATTTTTCTTTTTATAGAAATCAGAGATAACTTCAGATAGTTCTGGAAAATATTTCCCAGATTTTTGTGTATAACATCAAATCAAAATGAGAGCTGAAACTCATTTTTTGTCATTCAGTCATGATTATCAAGAACTGTATTTCAAAAGCAGGAAATGGCCTCTGAGTTATTCTGTGACTAAATTCATGTGCTCTTATCTCAAAGACAATACTCAATTACTAATACTTTGTCACGGAATGTACATTTGATCAGGAACAGCCAAAACAAATACCTATTACACCGATTACCAAAACTGAAAAATGTTGCTGGCCTAGCTATACCCATTCTTGCTGAGCTTTAGCAAGATGTAAGAATAATCAAACACAGCAGTTAAACAAGCTTGAACGCCTGAAATCTTAATACATTACAGCATGTTTCTTCCTCATATAATTAAGAATGACGAAAGTAGATACTGTGAGGCATAGAAAATGTAGTCATGATCTTATTTATCTCAGCTAATCTAGTGGAGTCGGTGGCACAGACAGATGTGCGGTGCACCACTTCAAATACACCAACGAAGTACTACAGGAATAATTCTCCAAAGAAAGCCCATGGGGAGTGGAAAAAGTAGGTAGGGGCTGGACTTAGATTTGAACTAAATATAGTGAGAGCTCTATCCAAACAGCACAACTCAATCTCTATTGAATCTAGTGTGCACACAAAGTAACTTAATAAAATTTTGCAGGCACACTCACTGTTATATCATTATACAATAATTATTTGGAATATTTCCATCTATCAATAATGCCATCTGTCCCACCCAATACAAATGGACTACAACCCATCTGGCTTATTTTTTCTATTGATTACTCTGCTGAATGAGTTAGCAAAACTCCTTTTAAAATTATCATATTACATGACACTGTCATTAAAAGATGTGAAGTAAAAAAAAAAAACACAAGATGAGACTTAATTGGGTGTCTGTCAGCTCTTCTTCCAGAAAGTTTTAGCAATGCTAAATTCTTTTTTTTTCCTTTTTTCTCTTTTTTTTTTTTTTTTTTTTTTTTTTTTTTTTTGAGGGGGGCTACTTAAAATGCAAACTACTGGATTAGGCAGAAACTGTTCCTCCACACTACCACACAATCATTACTATTTCTGACTAATGAAGCTTCATGAAGGTATCGAGAAAGTGTCAAAATGTCCCAAAGTATGCTGGTGAGAGCTTACTACTTATTAGGACTCCTAAGGAAACTGTGGAAGGAAAGTAGCTTAAAAATGGAGTGTTGGAAGATGTTGATGGCTGGCACTTGTATTTGTTAATTCCAATTATTTTTCCTAGGTTTTGGCGTTGATTATTTGTTTGTATAATTGTCTTTATTCTGATTTTATAGAGCTGTTTTATCTTTTAACTACTGCTTCCCTTAACTTTAATTTCTACAATGAACACTACTTAATAATAATGTAAACTTTCCTGTCCATCTGAGTTTCAGCTGGTATGGAATTGCTTTCTTCAGAGTGTCTGGTATGATGCTATGTTTTTGTTCTAGAAGAAATGCAATATTGATAACACACCAATGTTTATACTTGCTGCTGAGCAGTGTTGTACAGGGCCAAGGCTATTCTCAGTGAACAGCCTGAAGATCTGAGACAGAATTAGGACAGCTGACTTAAAGTGGCCAAAGGGATACTCTATACAATATATCATCACAGGGAAGGGGTTTTGAAGGGGATGGGAGTTCATCTGGATCTTCTTCACTACTCAGGGGCTGACTGAGCATCGATTGGGGGGGATGGTGAGCAATGACTTGTGCATTGTGTGTTATATATATTCATATATATTTATATCTATATAGTCTATTATTCTCCTTTTTTCAGTTTTAGTAAGTAGTTTTATCTCAATCCATGAGTTCTACTTTGCGTTTTTTTTTTCTTAATTCTCTCCCTCCTCCATCCCATTAGAAAGGGGGAAGAGGGAGAGAAGGATTGTGTGGTGCTTAGCCATCTGCTGGGTTAAGCCACAAAGCCATCCACAGAACTTAAATTCTTACTCAGGCTCCCTTAATCTAGTTTCAGTTTTAACAATGTCCTGTTAGTTTTAACAAGGGAAACCTCTCTTGTGTATACTTAAAATGTTGAGCCAAATATTTTTTGCCAGCCCAGTGATTTAATATTTCTTTGGTGTAAGTCCTTACTGGGGCTGCTTTCTTATTCTTCCCTTGCTGCTCATTTTTTCTTTGTCCACAATGGATTCCAACTACAACCTTCCATTCCTTCACCAGACTTCTTTTTCTCTGCCCCTGAATAGTTATTCCAACAACACTGCAACTCCAACTGATGTAGGAAGAAGACAGAAGGAGAGGCAGGGGCTGTATTCCAGCTCTGTGGATATTATCCTTGATGGCTGGGCTTAGAGAGGCAATATTTGAGGCAATACTGGAGCAGTCAGGCTGCAGGGAACAGTGACTGGAGAAAAGACACTGAGTTCCCTCCCAGAGTGAGGGAAAGCGGGATGGCAGCAATGGATAGGAGCAGTACAAATAGCAAGGAATTTTGTGGAAGTACACAGCCAGAGACTGGCTGAAGAAAGCAAGTAAATAGTTACTAGAAAGTCCAGTCTAGTTACTGTTGCTGTTGTCTCCCTCTTCCCGTCCTTAACACTGACTACAGTCACTTATCTGGTTATCTGTGAAAAAATACGGTTATTATGAAACATTCTGAAGTTGTTTTTCTCTTCATAGATGAAGAAGTTCCTAGGTTATTGTAATGGTCAGCTTCACACCCACATCCTGCTCTTAAAACTTGTGTGTTATATAAACATACACAGAGAACAATTCTCACACTTCTATGTTATTTTCTGTTAGGTCCTAAACAATATATACAATTTCTATATTATATAAATATACATAATAACATATAATATATATCTATGTAATAGATTTATTCTATAATATATTCTATTATACATACATACATATACATATACACATATATATATGTATATATATATAATGATTCAACTGAAATTGTGGACCAGTATTATTTATGTAGAGGATATTTACCAGACATTACTATGTCACAGAATAATAATCATTTTTGATGCTCCAAAAAAAACCTTTGACAGTTGTGATGTCTATGCTCTAATCACTGTGTTAAATACAATTACTTCAATCATAATACATGATAATTTCACTATTAAACACAGAACATTTAGCAAACAGAAATGCAAAGTCTAAAATATCTACTAAAATATAATTAAAACTATGGTTTATAATGTCTGGTTTACAAGAAGTGAGTTATGATATTCACTGTCTTGTTTTCACTAACAAAATCTTTTTTTCTGTGGATGACAGAAGAGCAATTTCAATTGAGACATCATTTGTTCCTATTAAGCAATCTGTAGGTTGTTACTGATTCATGCCTTTGACCACTGCTTTGAATAAAGTTCAAGAACAATAGAATACTTTTATGTTTGGCTGACTTAATTTACTTGAAGGAAACAGACTATTATTTCATTTCTATGATTCTATGATTCATGTCACTGTACCTCCTAGAACTCTCTGTGGTACTATTGGCATAAAACATACAAACAAAAACTAAGATAACTAAGGGATGTGCTACTGATATTTTTAAACATAGATGCCTTCAGAGTAAAGCTGCTCTGTTCTGGCTTCCAGAAAAAGAGTATCTTACAATCTCCTTCAAATAAAACATTAAGAGGTATGAAAAGTACATTTCCTGTTTTTATTGATTCTATGGAGGCAAGGAAAAGTGTAATATAATTTAACAGTAAGCTCTACTGTTTTCCCCTGTTCTCAGAGTAGAATCAGCCAAAAAGAACATTTCTCCTAATAACATGCCAGCTAGTACTCCTCCTGCAAAACAAAAACTCACCGATGAATATCTATTTAAATTAAATTAACAATTGCATGATCAGTTATATTTTCAGGAAAGGACAGTTCCCTCTGGTTCTTTGTGATAGAAGTGTTTAAAACATCTTTTTCTGTGCTTTGCTGTTTACATAACCAATTCCTAATCATAAAAGTATGTACAGCATGAGGAAAAATGCAATCATATCTATTGATAAAATGATAGGGAAATTGGAATATCCAGCTGATAATCTATCTTGTTCCCACCGATATTTTAAATTTTTCCAATTTTTAGATCATGTTGTGGTACATATTACTCACCTCCTTACTAGCGCAACAACACATCGTCAGTAGGCTAAAACTAACCTGTCTCACGACGGTCTAATATTTTTGTACTATTTCTGATACTGTCATTAATGAATAAAACCTAATTAGCACAGAGCAAGATTGATAAGCACCCTACAGCAATGCTTTATACATAAATCCTCTTGGATGTTTTATTTTAAACATTCCCAAAGCCTGCTAGGCAGCTAACTCTTCACAGGAGTGTGTGTAGGCAGCAATCCATTTCTTAAGCTATGACTTGAGCAATCAGAAAGTGACACGAGTCAGATACTATTAATAACCCAAAAGCAAGCAATCTCATGAGGTGTTTCTCAAGTAGCTAAGAAGAAACTGTCTAGTTACGTCATTAAGTGTAGGACCTAAAAGACTATATAAATAGTAGCTGGAACGTACAATAATTACAGAGTATTTAGAAGATTCTACATGGGAAAAAGAAAATTTTCAAAGAACAGCAAAACATTACCAATCTGCCCTCAAATCTGTGTCTGTATATATTACAAATAAGAAAGTATGTGGGCTTCATGGTCATGGTACATGTTACCAATTAGTCACAGAACAAAAAACAGTCTCAGTTTTTCAAAATGACCAAGCTTTACAGGACCAACTCTGACAATAATGTCTCTACCCTAAATTAGCTTAATGATGCTATGACTCCATGCAACGTCTCTAATTGCAGCCTCAAAGACATAATGAAATGGTAAATCTTATAAAAAATGACAGCTAAAGATAGTATACTGTTAAGATATTACTGAAAATGCACTGATGTTACACTTGCTGTTTCCATTTAAAGTCTGCAGCATTGATCTATAAAACCAGTAAAGTTGGCAGACTCAACATCACCTTAAGAACTATGCTAATATCTCCATGGCAAGTCTGAGAACTGGGTATAAATATAATTAGTAAAAACAAAGGCTGAGGTCTTCAATAAGACACAAACTTTGGAACAACGTCCTTTACAGAAAAAAACCTAAGAGACGACTGAATTTCAAAAGAGTAATATAGCTTTCTGTGTGATGGTCTTATTTAGAGGAATGTATCTTTCTGAGTTCCTTAAGTGATTCCAAATCAAATCGTAAAAAGTTATTACCATTTTTCAGCAGCAGTCATAAAGGTGAGGTTATTTCTACACTCTGCAAGTTAGCTACTTCTGAGAATTTTAAGTAAATAAGGACTTTAATAGCTGACCTATTTCAAATATACTGTAAAATTCAAGGCATTCACCAAAAATACTAAAACATAAAAAACACCTGACAGCATGCCCTAGAGTAGAAATTGCAAGGTGTAAAACAAACAGTACATCTTACAGTAAAAACAGAAATGAAAAATCAGACCTTAGCAGACCTGTAAGAGTGCTACGGAGAAGACTGGGAATCTTTCAAATTCAATACACTTAGTCTTGGAGGAAGGTACTTAGGAGGATATCTTATTACAAAATCTATGTTAACTGTGTCAGCTTTCAAGCAAGTCTACCTCTTCCCTCAGAAAGACAAGTGCATAGCACACACAAACTGAGCATGAACTTAAATAGAAAGAAAAGTTTTGGGAACCATTGTCCCTTCTTTCAGGGTAATATTAACTATTAATGTAAGCTATGCTTTCAAGCCACATTTCTCCCAAGAAACTATAACACAAAAATTCTATTAAGTTCCATAGCAATTATGTAGTAACTACTCTTGTTTACTCATTTATAGAGTAGCTACATTTTGTTTACAAGATTTGTGGTCATTATGTTTTTAATGCTTGCAGAGTGTTCTGTGGCTATTTAAGCAAAATGGTACCTGCATAACGGAAATGATTATGATATCATTATAAATCACTAGGGAAATTATTGTACTGTTAGAGATAATCTAGAGTCAACCAGTAAACTGGCACGCCCCATCCTGTTATAGAAGTTCAGCTGAATAATAAATAATAATAAGCAGCGAAATGCTAAACTCAGTTGTCATGACAATATTGCTTGTAAGAAAGAATGGGGGAAAAAATCTCAACAGAACAACTAATAAAAAGTTGAAGTAAAGTGCCCTGTTCCTACTCTACAAAAATATATGGGCAGAGGTAATTCAAATAAGGTATTGTTCACATTTTTACTAGAGGAACTGACTGCTTTTTAAGAGTTTTTTTTCATATTGCTTTGGGAATTAAGACAAAGTTAGTGATGAATATAACTTTCTATTAAGCAATTTTCTTTCTCAATTGTGCACAACCACTTATGAGCCAGAACATAACAGCTCAATCAAACCTTATTATATTAGCTTTACTTGAACCACTCTGAAATATACTGAGAAAATTCTGATATTACTACAAGACATTGGGAGGAAAAAGACAACTTGGAATGAGGGAAGTGGATATCACAGCTACCTTTTTACAATCTCTTAATTTCTTCTTCCATATAGAATGAGCAACAGGAATGTGTTTGTTGTCAGTTACATAGCAGATCGCTGTGATCACATGGAGTAGCGTAGTCTTCTGGCTCATAGCCTGGAGGACTTTCTCAACATGACTGAGAGCAACTGTGGCCTCGGTCCACACACCACCACTAACAAGCTGCATAGTACACGGTACTAGGCCAATCTGTCCAGCACAGTAGAGAATATCTCCGACCTAGAGGAATAAATAAATGAAAAAAAATTATAGGAGTACATAGGAAACAAAGGAAAAAATTTTCAATTTTTCAAGTAATTTCTTTCAGCACTACTGTTCTTTGCGATCCTTAATCAGTCACTAAAAATGTAGCAAACGTCATTCTAAGGGTCAGTTTTGATAGCGCTTTATATACTTCATATGAATAAAGCACCATAATTAACTTTAAAGTAACAGTTAATATATGGATATATGCATCACAGAATCACAGAATCACAGAATGTCCAGGGTTGGAAGGGACCACAAGGATCATAAATCTCCAACCCCCCTGCC
>JAOWBP010051498.1:0-15444 GCA_028571105.1 Tragopan temminckii | reverse complement strand
TGGAAAAGACTACTGAGATCATCTAGTCCATCTAGTCCTTGAGTAGTAATATTTCAGAACTGTCTTACAAAACAGTATCTCCTATTTCATATTCTCAATAAGCTAGGCAAAAGTCCATTAAATGATTTTCCAAGCTCACGTGTCCTCACTGTGGGCAGAAACTTCAAACAGGCAGGACAAGTGTTCTTGCTGTACCCGTGCTTATCAACGCGTCAGGTTGAACCAGGAACATTCTGTAAAAGTTATTCCTCATTATGACAAATCCCCTAGCTAGATTACAACATTGACAAATTTTTACCAGCTTTTTACTGCCAAGTTCACTAGGAGCACATCTGGAACTATTAGACATTGCTGCATCTGGCATATCGTGTTCCTTTCCCATTTAGGGCAGATTGGTCATCTTGGGGAAGAAATCCTAGCTGCTATCTGTTGTCCTTTCTCACCACCAGCATAAAGGAATGGCTCAAATTCCTTGTTCTCCTCTGTATGATGTGCTTAGTTAGGGTCCATAAACTGAATTAAGGATGTGTAAAACAGAACACCATTTGTATAGTGATCTCTCTGTTAGACAGCTCACATATATTGTTAAGGAGTGTGCGTGTTTATGTGCATGTTTGTGTACAGAGAGAGTCAGGGAAGAAGAACCATACCCCTAAGTCCCAGGTCCTGCACACCACAGGAAATGGAACCTGACAGGACCTGAGATATCCCTCAGTGCATCGCCCTGGATCAGTGCTACCTAAGCTGTTCTCTAACAGATATCTGTCTGTTTAGTCCTTAAAAATGGGGTGCTTTGCTCTGGACTCTCCGCAGGTTTTCCACATGATTCTTCAAGTGCACCAGTTGAGTCCAGGAGCAGCACTGGCACGGATCCCATTCCACTACAAAGGAGAGGGCAGGATAACTTTGTGCTCTTTCTGCATGATGCTCCTGCCTGCAGTTCTCAGGGCAAAGCATGCTTTTCCTGTAGGAACCTGGCACCATTAGTGAGTTTGACCTACTTCTGTGTTCCCATTGCCAACGACAGATACTGTTCTTGCCTTTTCTTGGTCTTCTAAAACTTCAGTCATTGCCCATGCCTCCTCAAGGAAAGTCTCTAAAGGGTCTGTGATCAGTTCAGTGGCTTCTCTGTATTCTCCCAGGTGCAATTCATCTGGCCCAGCTGACACAAGAACATCTTAACTTACCTAGTCTGTTTTTCCTCTAGTCTGTCTGTAATAGTTCTAACTATCCAATCATATTATCTTTCCTAGCAAAGAGGCATCAGATTCATTAACATTCTCAGTAATACCTGTGGATAGATTACCCTTTCATTTAACTGTGTTTCTAATTTTGATTATCATCTTTTTACAATTCCTTCCTTCCTTTACCCTTTTCACTTTTTCCTCTTTTCAAATGTTCTTTTCCTGTACCTCTCTGGGGACATCACAACCACCTTTGTGCATTTTGATTTTGCCCCTGTGCACTTGTATTTCATCTCTAGTAGTCAGAGCAGATTTGTGTTTCCCATGACTTTTTGTCTTTGAAGTCAGTGGAGACCTCATGATTTAGCCAAGTGGCTCTTTCTGTTCATCCAGGTTTTCTGCTTTATAGGGCAATTTATGCTCGTGTCTTGTTTTGTATTGATAAGAAAACAGTCACTTTCCTCAGGTCTTTGTATAGTCTTGTATAAAAAGTTTCGTAGCATTTTGAGCCTGTTTCTTTTGAGTATTTCTTTCTACATTCTTGTTCTTTCCTTTCTGAAATGGATGAACATAATCATTTCAGGATTTTTAATGTGCTAACCTTCTACAATCTCAGTTCCCAATGTTCATAAAAATTGTACCCCAAAGCCCTGTCTCTAATGACTTTTCTGTCACCTGTATCAACAAAGAAGCAACCAAAATGTCAGCTATACATTTCAGAAAAAAAATGGCAACTTAAACCTGAGAAGTTGTTTTAATATGTTGCACTTCTGACTACAAGATAGCTTAGTGTCCCAACTGCTAGTGAGAAAGGCTGCCTGTGCCTGCATGGAGGGTCACTCCATACTGCCAAAATTGCTACCTCTGTGGAAGTGTTTGGTCTTGGATGTGTGAACTCTATTGTACAGATTGTAGTGATTGTGCTCTTTCTCCATCTATGAACTAGAAATTCACAATCTTTGTTTGAAGTTTGTGTCTGCGTAGTGAACTTCTCTGGACTAAGAGAAAATAAAACAACCACTCCCTGCTGTGTCTTTACCACATGTGCACTGGGGTACCCAGTGCATGGGACAACCTCTTCTTCCCATTACCACAAAGTAAAAAATCAACAAGGATAACTTTCAAAATTGCTCTAGCATCATAAGCTGTAGGTTTCTTTCTTCTTTGCTTTGCCCAGATGCAGCAGCAATTTTCTGACCACAAAAAGGGTGCGTTCTGGGACCTGCCCAATTTTAGAAAGAGTGGCACTTCTGTCGTTGTGTCTGTTAAAACCTCAAACATCTGAGCACCAGAAGAAACTGCAGCTGAGAGTGAATGTGGCACAACAATGCTGAAACACTCTTCTGAGTTCAGTGAAAGTGCTTGTTACTCTTCTGAAAATTCTGAAATGAATTACAATACACACAACTCACAATAGAAGGAAAGAGTTTTTTTTCATATATCCCTAAAGCTACAATGACATGCATGATACACGTACAGTTTAATCACCGTCTCCTAATCTGAAAAAACCCTGTGTCATGGTTAACACGTGGTAAGTCATTATGGTGGCCTTTTTTTTTTTCTTTTTCTGTGCTTTGAAGTAAAGTTTGGGTGAAAGGAGCAAATATGTGACAAGCAGCATACACAGACTGCAAGGTGGAAGTGGTAAATGAATAAGACCACATTTGGAAGAGGCAGATGGTGCTTCAACTTGATCATATGGTAACACTGGCAATAGAAATGTTTTGGAGTTAGGGAAGTGGGGAGGCCAGACACGTTACCTAAGTGCACTGTGATTTGTTTGTAGAACATGCAGGAATGCGGGGAACAAAAACATTAAACAGCCCTTAGAGACATGCATAAACACAATACATTTATATGTGGTCTACACTGAGCTGCTGGCAGCTTACATGGGGTCTTTGATGATGTAGGCATGATGTGGCTGACATCTCCCAGCATCTCTCTTCACCATTTCCAGGTTCTCCTTCTCTGGTACCTGCTCAGCTCCTGGTATGACACACCTTGCTCCACATCCCATGTTAGCTAAAACTGCTTTCAGTTCCTTATCTCTGCCCAGGTTGTTTGTATTCTGGTTGTTTGTAGATTAGCCTTTAGTCAGCTAGACATTTATTCTTGATTAACAGGTGCACCCGTATGCCTGAATGGGCAAAATCTTGGATATTGGCCTCGTTTATCTTAACACAGTACAGGCACAGTACAGGCACATAAAATGGATAAGATCTCATTGTGTGCTCAGGAGGAATATGTAATGAAAAGTATGATTTATAATAATCATTTGCTGGAGGAAATAACTTTCTGTGTCTTTGTGTTTCTATAATTACTTAAGCAGCAATTCATGTCTGTTACTACTGATAATACGTAATCACAAAGGCTTTCTGAAGAGCAGTGCAGCAAGAGAATAATTAAATCCTTTAATTACCATTTGTTTGATTGTTTGTTGTTTCCAGAAAACTTCTTCTATTTTCATTGAACAGTAAATCTTAAATCCTTCCAACTGCTGAGTGCCTGTGAGTATTATAAAACAAGAATTTTGTAGCAAGACGTGAAAGGTATATCCTGCACAAACGTCTTTCTAGAATATGGGAACAAATGCTTAAATATTGTTTTTGTTTGTTAGGTTTTTGGCTTTTTGCTGTTAAAGTCTGAAAGCAAAGTTTTCTGAGAATGGAAAAGGCACTTTTAAAAATCCACTTGTCTCTTTTTTTGTCCTGCAAAGGTGATAGAACTAATACCATTTCATGCTCTCATGGAAGGAAACAAAGCAGACTTTTTCAGTTGACAGGGTGAGAAGAATTTTGCTACAGGATCTATGAGTCTGACAGACTGAAGGTTGTAAGCAAGATCTGTTTGAGAATAGTGTAGTCCTGCTCACGGCTATCTTACATTCTAAGAGAAGATTGAATATTCAGTGTTTTTGATTTTCACAGCATGAAGAAATTAGCCCTGACATTGTTCTGCTCATTGATGGAACACATTTGTTTATACTAAGCCTGGATCAAGGGAGGTCTGAGAGGGGAATTTTGAAGCCAAAACACTTCTGAAAACTTTCTCAGTTCATTGCTTTGCAAAGGATGGGTGCTGGTGCAACGCTGTGCTGCAGACTGCGAGTGCCTTCCATCATGGGCCTCTGAGGCAGACCTCGGGTGTCCTGGCTCTGCCCTGCAGCAGCCTCAATGGAGGAGCAGCGTCTGTGCTCCTCATCCCTCCTTGTCACCACCTGCACACTCATGGGTGCTGCAGTGATGCTTGTCCTCTGCCCTGAGTGCCCGGCAGTGTCTCAGGACCCAGCCCAATCCTCAGAGCAGCTCTTGCTGGCTCACCCTTTAACAGCACAAAATGTATTTCCTATATTTCCCGCAGCTGGCAAGCCTCTGGTTTGTACTGCAGCCCCAGCTTGAACTGATTTCATACTCAGCACTGATTTGGCAGCAGCGTGGCTGGCTGGAGTTGCCTGTGATGTTCCTTCCAGGACTGTGCTAGACAGATGCTGAAATGTTAATCCATTTACCTGAACTGGAAATGCTGAACTTCATTGACCTACTCCATATTACTCATACAGCAGTAGGTTAGAAATTTATGTTCTAGGTGCTAGAACACTAGAAAATTTGCTTAAAAGCCACTGTGTGTAGGTACCTTTATTTCATTCTTCTTCAAAGCCAGGTATTTCAGGTCCTCCTGCAGGCTCTGCTAGCTGCGTAATGTCAGCTGCCGTCAGTTTGGGTACATGAGGTTCTTTGCTTGGAGACTTTTCGGGATGTGTTGCTTACCTTAATGCCAACAGCTGAAAACACGGAGATTGCAGTTGACTAAATAGTACAGAATCAGACTGTTAGTTTGCAAATGATTGACCTAAAAGATACTTTCAAATGGGTCCTTTGAGCGCTCAAGTTTATTTTTGTTTCTGTGCATCTGGTGCACATGTGTTTTTTTAAAACCACATGTTAAACTTCTTATGAAACATTAGAAAATGCACCATACGTGTTGTGTAGCTGCTTCCCAAGTTTTAGTGTCTTTATTTCTTAAAAAAATTTAAATGATTTTTGTACCTTATTTCTCATAATAGGTTGGGTTGTATTTATTTATTTTTTTTCTTTAATGCAAGGCAATTAAATATCCTCAAAAAAAGACTTCAGTGGAATACAATTTGTATCTTTTCAAAGTTCAGAACAATGAGACTGTGTGTTATGGAGTTTGTTTTGGTTTGTTTTTCTAGAGGGCCTGTAAGCAGTAGTTGAAATTCTGAATCCACTGAAGCTGATGGCAAAAACCTTGGAGCTCAGGGGAACAAAACTAACTTTCTTTATTCCTGACCTGTATTTGAATGCCAATCAGCAGCATAAACTGATTGCAGCAAGTTGAAAAAGCATTCATAATGAAAACTGTGCTTCAGAAGCAGTCTTGCTGTATGTCATGAAGACTGAAGATTGAAAGCCTGAAAGAAATATAAATTGATGAACTGAAGATGAAAACGGTTACTAGCAAAGACTCTTGGCACAGGCTTAACCAATGCATAGAGAACTACCTGGATATTTTCTTCCCGTTTTATCCATTACTTTTACCAAAATTGCCTTCAACTAAGTTTCATCTGATTCTATCGTATAGTGGAATTGGTCAATGCAGCTTTTACTGTATGAATAAGAAAATATCCTTGTGCACTTCAAAATGTTTGGGATGAGATTTACATTACTCTTGAAGCTGTTCATGAACAACCTCTCAGGCTAACAAGTCAGTTTTGGTATCTCAGAATAAGAGCTCAGAGACAGACGGAAGTCTTTTTCAGAAAAATATGTTTATTTAGAAGCAGAACTAAGTGGGTAGGTAGTGCTGTATCAAACACTCCATGATCTGCTCCGAGTCATAGCATTACACTATTTGAACTTCTGTACCCTTCAGCTAAACAAGCCGGTAAGTTTCCTGATGTTCTTAAAAGACAAAAAACATTAGCAATAAATAAGGATGAAGGAAAATATTGCATTTAAGGTGAGCCTCCTTGTTTTGCACGTGCAGTAAAGATTGTGCCGCCTTCGTGATTACAGTCATTCAAACTACTACTCTGGTAATACCAATCAAATTCTCTGATTAGCTTATCAGTTAAAATATTAATATAAGTCTCTTGTAGTTAAACAAGAATCTTGTGGCAAGACTGCTTTTGGAGCAGTCACGGTTGGAATAATTCACATCCAGGGTTGTCCTTAATTGCTGATATGTGCATACCAGCTCAGCCATCAGTGCTTGCAGGGCTCCCCACAGCATCATTTGCTTTTGCTTCACTGCTCATTAAGGCAGCATTTCTAGGGGAGCTCAAGCAGCCACAAGCTCCTGAAGCCCCAAGACATGACAAGAGGACTCACTCTGTCTTCCCTCTGAGTAAATGCCAATCTTGCACAGCTATTGCAGTCAACTTCCTGTTGATGTACTAGGGGCCAGATTTGCTCATTCATCTTAAATGTTTTGTGCTGCTTCAGAGGTTCCCTGTTGGTCTACTAGCTATAAGCTTTTCTTAGCTGGGAAACATACTACTTACTGTGATGTAGCAGTGAATATGCACATAAAAAATAATGTTAATGTACATATATATGTCTACAAGGCTGTTACTGCGTACCTTCAAACCATGGAAATATAGTATATGACATTTTAAATAATGTATAAAGTTAGAAATGTTTACAGGATATTAAAAAAAAATGAAACACTTAAGAATAAAATAATTGCAGAGATGATGTCATTATTTTCAAGCCAAGAATCATAAATGTTAATAAACCTTACATTCAGTTATACTCACTTGTGAAAGTAAGCATGTAAACAGAAGCAGTCTTGACTCCTTTTGATAATTACAAGAAATGAGATTGAAGAAAAAAATTATTTAACATAAGTTTAAAGTCACATGGGTTTACCAGTGCTTTAGGTGAAATTAAAAATAGAGCATGAAATAAGAGTAGGGCTGAGTTATGTTTGTTTGAATGCTTAACTTTACAACTATTACCTAACATGCTGGGATTTCTTTTAAGTATAACCTTAACTCTGATTTGATTCTACTTGCAGTCTGTTTTCTTTTGGCATGTTTGTAATATGTCTGTTAACAAATAGGCAAATGTCTAGGTCATGAGCAAGTAGACCTTTAACACAAAATTAAGAATGCAGGGAAAGTTATTCCAGATTATTTTTATAATTTCTAAGGGACATAGTACAGCTGTGTGCACGAGTTTGCAGAAAGTATTCAGCATTCAGAAGTTTCTGCAGTTCTTTGCATCCCAAGACAACCGTAAAGGAACCTACTATCACAATCAAATGGACAAAAACTGTGCAGGTTGTACTGTACTGTTTTCCCACTATTTCATTATGTTGTTTTTTTCTCATTTTGTTATTTCTAAATTTCATGAATGTGCATAGGAAATCTGCAAAAACAGAGTAGAATTCAGTCTATGTAGCTCGTGTATGTTTTCATAAAGGAGGAGACTATTTTCAGATTTAGCCTGTGGGTTTATTTTACAAAAAAGATTGAATTTCTAGAAAATCCTTTCTGTGAAAACTGCGAAAACTGTTCAGTACAATCAAATATTTTGTTTGTTTGTTTCTTTGGAGAAAAAAATAAGAAGAAACAAAACCCCAGACTATTTTACTGGGCATATTTGACATCTCCTGCACAAACTGGTCTGGTTCTGATCATGTTCGTGAAATGTGAGGTCTGATTGCAACAGTTCTTGACCCAGACACAAACAAACAGTGCTTCTCACTTTAATTTAATTTTGGCCTATGGCTGGAGCACCACCTCCACTAGGGAATATAACTCCCAGCTTGTTACAGACATGCAAAGTGAAACAGCATGGCTGCAGAACCTCCTAGGGCACGGACCACGCTGTGTCTTAAACAGCCTTTGTCCTTATCTCCTTCCATCTACAGTAGACAAGGCCAGTAGCTGATTACTTAGTTTCAGTCTCAGTCTTACCAAGCTTGAGGTGTGTATAGTGTGTACCTTAGAATATAAAATTCAACCATCTGGGAGATTAGACTTCTGAAGTAAATTCTTCAAATTGATCAGACATGAAAGCATACATGAAATTTTGCACACATAAAAAAGGAGAGAACAGCATGTGAATAGTGAACAGTGTCGTGCATCCCTGACAAGAGCATAAATTGCTGATGGAATGCAATAGTCAGGACCTGTTCCCATCCCATCCCATGGGAGGGGTGGTTTTCACCATATTTCTGTGAGAGCAATGTCTGTTCCACAGGAGAATGCAAGCAGTCATCACATGCCTTAGTTGGTCCAGACGTAGCCCTTATGTAGCAGCTCCTTGGAACCATTACAAGGAAGGGCTTTGCATGTGGAAAACTCCAGCCTAGACATGTGGAAATGAAGATGCCGATTGCTTTTCTTGAGTGAATTGGTGCTCTTTGTTTATTTTGGAGACCCTATTTAACTTGCACTTCCTAATGGAAATCTTTCTCTTCCAAACCATTATTAAATAAGTTTTGAATTACTTTCCAGTATTAGCCAGTCATGTACACATTTCTTGCTATTCAGCCTGCTCAAATCCTTGGAGTGAAGCCTTTCTAGGAATCTTAGGAAATTTCCTCAGAGCAGAATTACTTATCTCTAGTCTTGCTCAGTTATAGTTATTGAAAATGCTTGCAAACCTGTCATGCCACAACAGAGATACAGAGCAGTTTTACCTTGGGGTAAAATTTGCATTTCCTGAGCAGCATTAGGTGATTTTTACTAGCTGTGGGATGAAAATAGATCTCTCTTGCTGTGTTTTTTTTCCTTCCCTATCCTAGGTAACCTGTGGCAGAGTTGAGTACTTCTCAACTGGACTTGTCTCTATTAAGAAAAAGAAACTAAGGAGTTCCATTTCAACATATAAGCAACTTACAGAATTAGTCAGTTTTAATCCTGTTGCACTAATAGACAGAAAGAGAGGGGAGCTGGTTATCTGAAACCTAGGTCTGCCCATCAATTAGAGAAATAAATGAGAGAAAGCCATCAGATTCTTCAGCACAAAAACCACTTTCACTTACTGCTGAAATCTGTGAAGGCATGAAATGAGCATCTCCCTAGATTATTATGGTTTTAAAATGATCTTTTTTCTTTTTTCTTTTTTCTTTTTTTTTTTTTATTTTGTGATGTACTTTTGATCTGTATTTTATTCTTTTTTTCCAAGAAGATCAATCCACAATCCAAAGGTGGGTTCCTTTCATATTAATATCAACATGTGAAATGTTAGCAGTGCTTCCAATAACCAGAAAAACTTCTTTTAAATACCAAAACCCGGGCTCAGCAGCATATGAAGATTCATGTTTTTATATGGCACTGTCCTGTAAGTCTTCTTTATCCTGGCGTTCAGCTGTTTAGACAAGATTTGTCCCACTCTGTAATGGGTTTCAGCTGCTGTCCTGGCACCACTCTTCAAGAAGTGTTGTTTGGTTTCTATCTTGAGATGCCTCATGCCAAGACGCACCACAGGACAGCAGGCTATCTGTTGTGTCTCTTGGCTCTGAGGTCTTCATTTTAACAAAACGAGATTGTGATGATTTACATAAACAGAGAGACACAGCAATTTTTGAAGGACCCCGACTTCATTGAAGTTTCTAATACAGATGAAGCAAAATACTTTGCAATGGGCATTATTTTATTTACAGTAAGAAATGAGAAAAACATTATACAACTTTTTTTCAAATGTGTTGAGCACCAATTTAACTGAAGCCCATTTTGCATTCCCAAAAGTTTCGGAACACAGCTGTCTTCCTTGCAACATGTCACTGTACATTTACCCTCATGGTTTTGTGCTGAGAGCATCATATTTAAGCACATACCTTAGTTTACCATATGTTCCTGAGGTAATAGCAAGCAATTAAAACAACATCTTTATTGCAAAATTCATGCAGTAATGCATTACTTTGGACAGAAGTTCCTATTCTTTTCCCTAATGCATGTCAAAAAGGTAAAAATAAGATTATATGAAAGGGAAATCGTTTATTGAGTTTCTTTTGAATTTTCTTTCTCCTTGAACTAATGTTTTAAAGTTAAATGCTGAATTTGGTTACGGAAGATTGTTTCAACAGTATCACAGAGTTTATATCAAGGTAATTTCTAAGTTGGTTACAGCATTTCAAATCTTCTGGTGGAGTATTCATCAGTTTAGAATTAACTGTAGTAAAATAGCGTTTATTTAATGAGATAGAAGATTTCCTTTTCTGTTAGCCAACACAGCATGTGCCAAGGGAAGACCAGCTCAGCATTTGTGGGGTGAGAAGAAACACCATTCACAATTGTTGTGCCATTACCTCTCTCATTTCTTCTGCTATCGTAATTCTTCAACAGGACAAGAGGTAATGGCTTTAAGTTGCACCAGGAGAGGTTCAGGTTGGATATTAGGAAAAATTTCTTCTCAGAAAGAGCAGTGATGCACTGGAACGGGCTGCCCAGGGAGGTGGTAGAGCTACTGTCCCTGGAGGCGTTCAAGAAAAGGGCACCTCACTGAGGGACCTGGTTTAAAAGTCTCAGGCACGGGTTGATGGTTATACTAGATGATGTTGGTGGTCCTTCCAATCTTAATGATTCTATGATTCATAAATAAAGAAGCATTTTGCTTTTCTTTTTGAGACTGAAATTGAGATGCAATGGTCACAGAGGAGACTGGAACTTCACATGGAATGAGATGGTTATTTATGCAATGTGAGTACCACCATGCAGAGACTGTGGCACTCATTTTTAGGACACAATATGACCTATAGGTACTCCTACAGATCAGCTATAACCAAGAACAGTGTTTCTCAGTAACTTTTATCCCCAGAAGTAACTTGGTATAAAAAGTGTCAGTTGTTTGTTGTTACTGTTGTTGTTGTTGTTTTCACCAGCAAGATTGGACAGGAGAAACAGATAAATAGCTCCAAATTCACAAGGTGTATAAAAACAATATGAAGGTACGCAACAGCAAGCTTCAAGATGAAGTGGGATGAGATTAAGATTAATAAAGAAGAAATAGTATGTCAAAATCTGTAAGGAGAAGCTTTTCCCTGAATGAGACCTGCAGAAAAAATCTTTACCATGTTTGTTACTCTTGGGAAAACTTGTTGGCAGAGCCCACTTTTTGGTTTAATGTTTAGGCCCAGTAAGTGGCAGTGGAGGCCCAGAGCAAACAGCCCAGCCTGAAGAAGCCCCCTTGTCTCCTCATACTCGATGTGCTCTGGGTGCTGGTGTGCAGTAAGCAGAGATCTTGCCAGGCCTCATCGCCATGACAGTGGGACAGGTGATGGAGTGACCTCCTGTATGGCCCCCTAAGGCACACCTGAACTCCTCATTGCATGAAGTGGGACTGGGGAGCTGCCTTCCATGTGCTCAGCAGGATTGTGCCAGGGGGCCTTCGAAGACGTGACCTTTTTAGCCTCTGCGCAGCACGTTGCATTCAAGCAGTAATTAGCAGCAGTGTGGAACTAACTCAGGGAACGCAGGAACAATGCAGTGGCCCCAGCTACTGCCCTTTTAAATTAAATCACTGTCTGGGGATAGTTACTGACTTGTCTCTTCCTCTCTCTCTTCTGCTTCATCCCTCCCACCCCCACTCAGTTATTTCTGGAGTGTGTTTTAGCGAAGGCTGCAAATAAGAATGTTTTTTTCTGGTACAGGCACAACTGATTATGGGTATACAACGATACTTAATTATATTCTGTAGTGGAAGTGAAACGTTCGGCTCTGTTATCAGCTTTGTTATCAGTCCTTACAATTTTTATGGGATAGTATTTCTGTAGTATTAGCAGCACTGTATATGCAATTGAAAACGAGATGCAGTAAATTATGGCTGAACACCAGCAGTCCAAAGGTTAATTTGATTGTATGAGTACAATCTCAGAGTTATGCATGAACATATGCTCTACATACTTATTAACGAGCAAGGTCAGACTGGCATGAGTTTTGTTATATTTATATTTCCTGAATATTCTTCAAGAGTTTACATATGATCTTCAGTACAGATAACATAGAGATCTGCTTTCAGGAAATGCCTATTTTAACTGTAAGGAAAATAGTAGGATTGAAATTGTTAGCTGGAAGGCTCTCTGTTTTTCAGCTAATGGAGGGGTTGATGGGAGTTTGAAATGGTGCCATTAGCTTGTGGTTGGCATCACCCTCAAGGCTGTGTGCGTCTGGGAAAGGCACAGAGAAGAAAACCTGCAAACCCTACTGCATTTTGAAGTTGTGATCAGATGTTGTAGTGCTGTGAGGGAGTACTTCAAAGGACCTTGTCTGTTTGTATTTCAGTGCAACTGACTGCAGCTTGAGAAGAGGCTCTTTCACAGCACCCACTTTTCCAAAGCCCTGGCTGGGTCATCTCCTGTATGCCAAGGGAGACAGACAACTAATGTAGAGTGAACTGAAGCTCCTGAGTTAAATTTTTCCTCCTGATTTAGGGCATTTTCCTCAGCACGCTGGCTGCAGGGTAACCTTACTAGATGAAAGGATAACCTTGCTGGATGAAAGAATCCAGTCTTACATTTGTCTTTGTGTAGCTTCAGACTTTCTTCATCACATCTGATTTACAGTGTTTCTACATTATTGTAACTTGGCATATTTAAATCCAGTTTAGTGTTCGCACAGTTCATTCAGTCTAGATATCTCATTCTGTGCTTAAAATCTGGCAGAATCCAGGTGTCCTGGTGGTTGACTTTGATGAGTTAACACAGAAACCCATCAAAGTGAAGATAAATGGTACTCTTACTGCTGAGGAGCAGTAGCTTGGAGAATTAAGGCTACACAGATTTTACAAGCCATGGCCCTGCTCCAGTGTTGAGCTCAGATGCAAGGCTGGTGCCCAAGTGGTAACATAAAACTTTTTTGCTGAAGCAGTTCTCCTTGAAAGTGGTTGGCCTCAAGTTCTTAATTTTCAAATTCTTACTGGATATACTGCCCTTCAGTATACATGTTCCCTACAAACATTCTCATATAATTTGAAATAGTAATAAAAAAGTTCATATTTATCAGATGCATTCCAGAATATATGAGGAATATTTTTGTGTAAGTTTAGACTTCTCTTCCTTGAAAGAAGATGGTTGGAGTGGGTCTGCCACTGATGCTGGCATCCTATGTTTGCCCCGTGGTTCCCTCTGCACCTTAGGTAGGTTATAGGGCTGCTACTTTGGATCCTATCTATCCGCAGGATGTGGGTCCTAAAGACGACATTGTCAACGTGTTCTTCATTTTTAATGTTTTGAGATGGTTAACATCAATGTGTTGCACGCATAAGGACACACTTAGGCATTGCAACCATTGCCAAATATAATTCTGAAAATCTCTTCAGAGGGTTGGAACATGTTTATTGCAAAGTGCATCTCCATATTACCTTTTTGAGCAGAGAACACTGGCATAGGTTATGCTTTGGAGGAATGAGCTTGGGGGAAGGTGTGGATGGGGTTGCCTCTGTGTCTGGCAGCCAGAAGCAGGCAGGATGCATGAGCCATGGGCAGGCAGCTTTCTGCTGGGGCAGGAAAGCAGTTAATTCAGTCTGGGAGAGGAGGCAGCAGCAAGTGGTTCCATATACTATCTTTGCTGTTATTGCCATTTCAACTTAATTCAATTCTGATAATGTCAACAGATCTCTCTGTACAACATCTTCAGGCCGTATGGAACTAGTCTGGCAGTTCCCCCAACTCAAATGGGTGTCTGGCATTATCCATCATTTTGCTGATGAAGCTGAGACAGTGTTTTATCCATAATCATGTAGCAGTCTCAGGATACATACTACCTGAAAGTAGATCTTGTGAGTCTGCAGTGACTCCATTTGTACCATCATTGCTCCATGCTGGCCTTTGGCTGTGCCATCCTGGTGAACATTGGCTCTTCCCAAAATTTTGAGACATGCAGTCGTCATAGAGAATAGCATCACGTTTCTTCAGAGCAGCTGCTCCTGGTTTTCTGTGTTGGTGTTAGGGGGGAATAAAATATGGCTGTAGAAAAGCACGGCTGAGATTGCCCACTCCCTTGCTCATCTCCATCAGCAAATAGATCATTCACTGAGTGAAGAGAAGAGCTTGGACTCTGCTCCCCTGCCTGACAGCTTCATCTAGACAACAGATTGAGCAATCTCCTCTGCAAGTGAAAGACTGTGTATGATTTAAAGGCTTGCCTGTTGAGAGAAGTGTTCAAACATTTCAGGCTGAGATGAGGCTTTTTTTTTTTTTTTTTTTAACCCGCTTTAAAAGTTTTATGTTCTTTAAAAATATCTTTTTCTGATATATTCAGCATGTACCAAGCTATCTTTAACGGACATACTCTCCCTGTATTGCCCTGTCCTGTTTGTATGTGATCCAGAAATGTCCATACCGGTAAATTTTGAACAGCATATTAATTTCCATGACAACTGACTGTAACATAATAAACAAAAGATTAATTGTGTTGTTGTGAAAGCAGAAGAGGAATTCAGATCATATTTAGAAAAAGTGATGTGCCTATACAAATGCAAACCTATGGTAATTGCAAAAGGAATATAGCAAAGAAATAGCTAATTTTATTATTATTATTATTATTTTAACTAAACTTTCTAATTTGTCCAGCTTATTCTCGTGTGGAAGTCACTTTCTGAGAAAAGATAAACAAGACTATCAGGTAGATCCTTGTGCAAGGCTAAAGAGCTTGTCTCACACGCTGGTCAAGCATCTCAGCTTCAACTGGCCAAACATCTGCAGTCGGACGCAGGCAGCTGTCCTTCATGACGTTAGATAAACCCCACAGATCTTGTGCTGGGCCCTGAGCAAAAGCCAGCAGGAGCAAAAAAGGCTGGCAATTATCTCCGGAAGGATCATCAAGCTTCTATTTGTTAACAAACAGTGCCTTCTTGTGGGCAGAAGGTCTCACTGCTAGCTCAAAGCCTTGGTGTCAATTGTGGTTCTCCTTTTTGTGTTTCAGGCAACTTGGAGAAGAAACTAAGTGAGTGTATATACAGAACTCACAGACGCACGTGCAGGCAATCTATTTTGCTGCAAATTAATGAAAGAGTTCTTTCAAAGACTTCAGAAATGAGAGGAATGTCAAGTTTGACTTTCACAGCACTAAGAAACATTTTTCTTTTTTATTTAATTCTGTTCATGAGGAAGATGCAGCCTCACTTATGAATAAATGCAACAGTACCTTCTCACTGCTCCCCATCCCCTCTTTGCAAGAAAGTTTTTTTTCTCTTTCTTTCAAATGAAGACACGCATCCATGCACACAGACACATGCATAGCCTGATGGGTGGGACAGCAGAGAGTCCCCTGTAGCTCATAATTTCCCCT
>JAOWBP010051497.1:4404-15444 GCA_028571105.1 Tragopan temminckii | reverse complement strand
AGAAAACAATTGAGAGGAAAAAGAGCATGGGCATAAGTAGTCACTGTGAACATAGGTGCTGAAAGTGGAAGACTGTTTAGAACGATATCACTGTCTCTAGAATTTACTTGTTCTTTTTTTTTTTTGGCTGGCAGCTATTGTTAAAATCTGAAAGTCTGAGAACCCTTATTTTGTCTTGATGGAGGTCCTCTTTTTTTTCTTCTTTTTTACCTAAAGAAAGATCCTACAACACACATCTTTATGATCTATAATATCCTCAGGCAACGATTTTATGGAGGTAGGATGAATGCTGCTGAAGTGCAGCATCTGGGGCAGCAGTCCAATGGGAAATCAGCTCATGCAGCTGTCACGGTCAAAAGCTCTATTATTGCAACTGTTCTGGAAATCAAAGATTTGCCTGATTTATTTACTTATATTTTTTTCTGATGAGGAATAAAATTCAGCGATGCGTGTTGTACAACAGGGAGATACATTGAGGACTGCAACGTTGGGTTAGTTTTATACTAAAAGAGAGTGGATCTAAGTGCCACTGAAATCAAGGCTGAGATATCTGCAGGCTTTAGATGAGGTTATTTGGAAAGTCCTGGGATTTGGCGTGTGAGTACAAATAAAGAATATCATCCAGTCATACCTAGCATGAGAGCTCCTGTTTATTACTCCTGTTTTATTAGGAAAGTTGGTAAACCTAGGAGAGAATATAGGGGAAAATGTTGAAATTTTTAGTCAAAACATCTGCATCCTTTTCAAAGAAGAATAAAAGATCATTCAGTTCTAATTTTAGCCAAAAGGCTGTTATTTAGCTTTAAAATAGACTGTTTCATGGGGTCGTACATATGCATATACCCATGTGTTTTTATTTATGTATACATAACTTTAGAAGAGGTATATACAAAATTTCTTTACCAAAAGAGCATAAGATTTTAATTTAGTAAATTACAGAGGTGATAAACACAGAAACTGATTCTCTAATTATTGTGACTAATTGATGGTTTATCTCTGTGCAATTGGCATGATAGGAAAATCTGGTTTTGAAGAATAAAAGCAGAACAAAGCAAGTGATGCTTTAGGATTTACCCTAAGTACGGGTAGTTCAGAAAAAATACAGTTGGCTTCAGAGCTCGTTCAGTTTTCAGTTCACTGATGGTTTCAGTCTGTAAATCAAATGCTGTAATGTTACAGTATATAGCTTGGTATTTATGTTGCTATTGTTCTGTTGTGTTTTGTTTTTTTCATTCTGTTTTGTAGCTGTTTCCTTGGCTCTAGCTCTGAATGGAGTCTGCACAAATACTATTAAATTAATAGTGGGAAGGTAAGTCTTGTCATGTTATAAATGATGGCTTTAACTTTTAAAGAAACTAAGAAAGAGTTGTCAGGTACAATACATCTTAATAAAAAGATAACTGCTGCTCCAAAGCATATTGAGTTAGCAGGGGCCCCTGGAAAATTGTCCTTGCCCTGGTACAGGTATTGTATAACTTCATTATGTGACATCCAACTGTGATAGGAATGTGTACCCTTGTGTTGTGTTGTTTGTTTGACCAGTTGGTGGGTCCAGACAAACGAGGAGTCTGAAAGGAGAGACGTGAGCATACACGAGTTCATTATGTTGGTAACGCAGAAGGGACACAGTATGTGGGAGTTTAGATGATAGTGCCACTAGTCTGCTGGAACAGAAATCAATTGAGCCTCGATATAACCCACTGCCTGCGTTTTATATGAAGTGTACTGCTCAGTGTGGTTACAGCAGACCTTGGAGCAGTGAGCACATTCCTTGGTAGGCCATTCTTTAAGCGTAAACTTGAATGAAGGAACCAAAAAAAAAATTATAGCAATCAAATTTTCTGGAAACTAATTTTCAAGTAGTTTTTGGCTCTTTTTCAAAAATTCTTCTGAAAGGCGTGTAACTGACTTGAATTTGTACATCGTTTAACTGATTAGCTTCAGCTGTGTTGCAGCATTAAGTATTTGTGGACCCTCTCTGCTACAGAGCTGATGCCCTGACAATAACAGTACTTGGCACTTTTATTTTAAGGAGTGCTTTTGCAATATAATTAAGAATGTCTGCACCATCTTCTTCAGGCAGACGTGAGCTCATTTTGCCTGCACTTCAAGGCAGCT
The DNA here is from genome assembly GCA_028571105.1 of Tragopan temminckii. Classification (NCBI taxonomy): domain Eukaryota; kingdom Metazoa; phylum Chordata; class Aves; order Galliformes; family Phasianidae; genus Tragopan; species Tragopan temminckii. The sequence continues at coordinate 13,326 of JAOWBP010051497.1, read as the reverse complement.
AGCTGCTCTGTCAGCTTGTCTGTGAATGTGGTCGTTCACCTTGCTTCTCTGCAAGGTTTATTAGCTCAGTCACTGTGATACCAGCCAAACCTATGTGCTACTACTCAGCTCAGAGCAGGGCAAAAGAATCTTGGTTTGTTCAGTGCATATACAGAGGCAGCATGGAGGCTGGCAATAGGAATTGGTTGTTGTTCTGGTGACAGTTCCATAAGCTAAGCTGTCCTGTTCTCAACCAAGTGTCAGCAAGACCTGTGTAACTTTCTGGGATTTCTCCACTACTTCTCTCTGTCCCTGGAAGTGTTATGCAAGACTGATTGCTGTAGGGAGGTGTAGCCTTACATGCTCATTTTCAGAGCTGAGATCCTGTGTGCTCTTTGAAATTAAACATGCTGTGAGGAGAGACAGGCAACAACTTGTATGCTGCACTGGAGGACTCCCTGAGGGAGCCTTCCTGCAAAAAAAAAAAATTGCCTTAAATTGATTATTTGAGAAAAACGAAACATTTCTGCTTCTGTGTTAAAAGCAGGAAGAAACGTACTCAATATGAAATAGGCAGTAAATGTAATAATCGCTTTGAGGTTTATTTGTTACTACAGCATTTATATTTTTAATATCCATGGTGTTTTTTGTAGACCGCGTCCCGATTTCTTTTACCGCTGCTTTCCAGATGGAGTAATGAACTCTGAAATGCACTGCACAGGTGATCCAGATCTGGTGTCTGAAGGCAGGAAAAGCTTTCCGAGTATCCACTCTTCCTGTAAGTTCATTCAGATGCAGCGCTTCTTTTGTGAAAAGCTGTACTGTGTCTGTGTTTTGGAATTACTCTTTATTTGTTAGGTGGTGAGCTTGATTTTTGCTAGAGGGGTGCTTCTGTCTTCGGTCACCACTGCCACAAATTTTCCTCTCTCATAGCAGGACTATCAGTAGTGTGAAAAATTATACAGGGTTAAAGAAAACAGTGCTGTTCTGAACGGATACCTGTTTCTTAATGCAGGCCTCTTTGTGCATCCTGTGCTTGTATAGGAAATACCGTAATATTCCACTGAAATATGAAATATGACAGAGTGTGTTTGACCGACATAGTTTTGACAAGCTCGAGTTAATATCTTGCACGTACTAGATCTACTAAATCTTTTTTTTTCTTCTCTATTTTTATGATATACTATTAATAAAATGCTTTTCTTCATGGAAAGTTATATGCTTGGAGGTGAAAGGGATGGGAAGGAATACAGAGAGATCGTGGTGCATCATTGTGGTGGTGTTCATTGTAAAGAACTGGGTATGAGATGGATTCAAGAAGTCTCGACAGCTTTAGAAGTTATCATAATTTGCTGGTAGAAAAATGAATCCCTGTATTCTTACTCTTTTGACAATATCCACGTTATCCACATGGGATATTATGGGATGGTCCATTATATAGATCAGCTGCTCCTAGCTAGTGCTGTAAACTGGAAGACATGTAGGTGACTTTGTGAAAACTCAGATCTGATTAAATTAGTTATATTAACTCAGATGTTATAGAGGTTCCCTCCTCTGTCTTACAGAACTGACTTCAACTGTGTTTGGTGTGAGGAGGTCTCATGAAACTTCTTATGATGTGTAAAATAACTTGATTACTGCAAGGTTGGTTTATTGTGTGTTTTTTTTCCTTTTTTTTTTTTTTTTTTTTTGGCTCATACTGTTCTTGCACTGCTCTGTTTCTGACAACTGCCAGTTCAGTAGCACCAAGGCAAACCTTTGGAATTTATCTTCCTGATCTTCTTTCAAACTCACAACTTCAAGTTGTGTAACTGAACGGAGTTACATAACAAGTCACTTAATGAGATGAATGAAGTTCTAGGCTGATCTTGCTCCCTTTTTCTTGTTTGAGTCCCAGAACAGTTAAGAGAGTAGTAGATGCTTGTGGCGAGCTTATAAGCTTTATAGTCTTAAGTGGTAAACCAACCCAGCTGTGTCAAATTTTGTTTATTAGTTTTGATTCACATTAGAGAGACAGTAACAGATTATATCCTGTGCCATTTAGAACAAAAGGTACTTACTGCTATCTTTAGACTGTCTTCAGATGCTGACTGTCACACTTAATTGCAATTCTCTTGGTTCACTGTCTAACAACAAAGGCTAAAAATAATTAGAAGTACACACTGTACCTAGAATCTACAGGTTACCCCACAATGAACAGCAAATGTTATAATTGCTCACTTTATTGCAGTGTAGCAGTTTACTCCTTAGGGCTGCAAAGTTTAAGCTAGAGAGATGCTTTTGGGTGTGCTCAGCCTGGAAACAGCCTGTGTGCGTGTAACATGCTCTGGGTAGTTCTGACCCATGTCAGAGTTCTCTTACCAAGACTGCTTGTCACCGTGCATAGCGTGTTGTCCCCATACCAGTGGGGCAGCTCACAGGACACACTGAGGTTTTATTTGTAACTGCCGTTGGTTTTTATCAGCACTGAGTTATGTTGCTGCAGCTCACAGAAAATTCAATAGGAGCAGAATGATGGCCCGGTGAACTTAGATAAAAAATTATGAGCGGCTTTCCCCTTCCCTGACTAGAACAATATTAGCATGTGGCTGAGTTGACTTTATTTCCTGCCGCAAAGCCTTTCATTATCATGTGATAAGAATGAAGAGATATTATATATGCAGTAGCTTTTATCTATTCGTAAGTGTATGTGAAATTAAGGCAATTCTGAGGTTGCTTGAAGTACTTAACTATTTGGAGCCTGATGTTATGATATTTAAGTCTGATGAGATTGTGTATATTGAATCCATATGTATTTTATTCTCCTAATGGAGAAGGAAACAATTGCAAATTGATATTCATGGGATGCCATCCCTTTTGCCTTCTGTGTAACAAAATTATTTCGATGGAGGTTTTTTCATTAGTATTTTATCAAGAATAATTTATACTTGTGGTAGCATTTATTTTCTTGATAGACATTACTGTGGGAAACACATTTCACTGCCTTCCTGGATGCATGAAGCAATGAGGATGTTCAAGATATTGTCACCTCTGTTCAGAATTTGTTTCTATAATTCTGCATTTTCAGTCTTTGGCTTTGTGTAATACACAAACTACATTTCCCTTGTCTTTGTAAAAAGTAAAATAAAATAAAAATTATTCCCTCGTTAGCTTTAAAAATTTACCCTTCCTGCCTTCTTAATGTGCTGTTAATTGCAGGTTTTCCCTCCACAAATTCAGTACGAGACTTTTTTTTCCCTTTGCTACTTTCTCCTTTCCTACAGCATGAGATCACTACAAGATAAAGCGAAGGAGTTCCATTCTTCAGATTTCTATCGTCCTCTGCTTGGTGTGGAATTTGTGAAATGACAGCAAAAACGATTACTGTTTTTGATGTTGGTGTTTGCTTTTCTTCCTGTTTTCACAGCTGCAGAAATTTTAATGGGGAGAATGAGGGTTGATGTGAACTCCAGTATCTCTTCTGGAATTACATTTAAAAGTAGTCAGCTGTAGGTTGGTATTTTCTACTTAACTGGAACATATGAAGAAAGTAAATCACAAGTGAAAGCTTCCAGACTGCCTGTATAGAAAGATTAGAAGCTTTAGTAGAGAGCCATTTTCATCCTGAAACTCATTTTTCTTGCAATGCTCCTTGGACAGGCTGTCAATCAAAGGCTTTGTTATATCAGGATCTAAAGCGTCAGCCATGCAGAATGTGGCCTTTAACAAGAAAGTCTGTGTTGCTGTGACTGTTGTATGATAGAAATGTAGTACTGGGATGTGTAACAGTAGTGGCAGTGCTGGCACCCCCAGATGGCCTGACCTGACCTTGCGTAGTCAATAATAATGTTGTGAACTACTTGTGTCCCACTTGTGCCCTGAAGGAGAGTTCAGTTTCTTCATTAGAGCACAGATAATCTTTTCATATTTTCTGGTGGTGTTTTTTTTTTTAAATTTTTTTCACTGAAATTCCCTTGTCTTTCATCTCCCTGTACCAAGCAGGTTGTATAAAACGAATTAGAAAGGTGTGGAGCACAGACTGTTTTGTAAAGTGAGAGACTTTCAGATAGATGTGAACTACATCATTGCCTGAAACGAAAGAGGTATTTCAAATAGGAAAAGGGGTTTTAAGCCGTTTGTGTTCATATTCCATTAAGTGAAGAAGCAAAAAATGCATGCTGAGATCGAAAAATTTTACAAGTTTTTTACAACAGTTTTACAGATGAGCTGCAGATCTGTAGCTGATATGCCATGGTTATAATAGAAGTGATGGTCGTAATGTAGAGGCAGATGAGAAGAAGACTCTGACCACTAAGGTGGCTGTGATGCTGTCGTCTTACCAATCAGGTGTCTGTAAGATGGGGAGAACTGAAGGAGCAAAATTCTTTTTTCACTTTATGGTTCTGATAATATCACAAATATAAACTGGTCCTGTCAAATATTGTGGGTCGTGTGTTGTTTTTATTTTGTATATTTTTTCCTACTTTTAATGATAGAGCTCATTTAAGCTTTTGATCCCTTGCTATGCAACAAGCAAAAACAAATAAAACAAAAAATTTTGTGAGCTCGTACACAGGTGGCTTTTGAGAATACCTACTGCCATCTGTTTCTTTCTGGAAGGTTTGAGCAGGGAGTCAGGCACCCTGAGATCTTGCAGAATTAAATCTGGAAAGATACTTTATCTTTCAGGTATGTGCGTAAATTCACAGACAGTGAAGATAGTAAAACCTTCTCATATCATTTGTGCTGTGTCAGTTCATTGCCATATGCAGATATTCATGACAAATTTAAAAAACATAAGCATTTTGTTATATTAATTTTAAACATCTTATAGCATTTTTCTACAGCTGAAAATTAGCTCGATTGGCATGTGGTTTGTGAGCTTCCTGTAGGATAAATGCCTCCCACTGATCTAATCTTGAGCCACCTAATCGGATATCTCTTTTCTGATCTTGGGTGTCTCATTTCTAATTGCTCTGAATTCATCATGCTAGTATGATTTTCCTCTATTAAGCTCTGGTTGAATATTATGGTTTACTGCATGCTCCAGTAATTTTCTGCATAGTTTTGGGTTTTTTTCCTTGTTGTAGTAACTTCCTTTTCTCATTAAGTATGCTAATAAGAGGTCCAGAAAATATTTTTGGGCTACTGCACCGTGAAACTCTCCAGGTATCAAAACCATTGGAAAACATCTGATCACTTCTAAAAATCATCTTTGATCAAAACAGATTTCAGTGTAAGAACACGTGCTTATCTAGTCTAGATACATTTGGACTATTAATACACTGACTGATAATTGATTTTAAAGTACTATTTTCCAGGACTGCAACTAGATTCCTTCAGGTGGAGAAGTTGAGCATTGTGTGTATGGTGAAAGTGGAGAGTTGCAAGTTGAGGGATACTGTAAAAGATATGAAAAACAGTTATCACAAGAAGCTTGTTTTAGAAGCACAAATTCATGGAAATCCACATCTTTTTCCAATTACTGTCTCAATTAACTCCCCTAAGCTGCCATCTGTGAAGATTTTGGTTTAAAATTACGCATTCAGATCATCTTCTCAAGTTGGTGGTAACTGCAGCTCTGAATCAGAAAGAGAAAGACCTGCCACATGGCATTTTAATTGCATCTTTGACCTAGAATTCATTGTTGAAATGAAGATATGCCACCAATGCCAAGTACAAATGTGCTGCAAATATATATTATGGGTCTTGTGTGCCTATGGCTATGAATGCTGTGGTCTGGGATGGTGGAGGGTTGAGTGAAACAGCACGGTGAGGTCGGTGTGGGACTCTTACTGTCATAACCTGAGTTCTCCTCAGTTCAACCTGAGTGTTGAGTCTTTATTGGGCACTCATAAGAAAATATTTTTCTGGGAGTATTAAACTGCTAAATGTATGTCAATTTTGTGTCTCTTTCAGCCCACAGCTTGCAAATACCTCACAATCTCCATAGACAGGAAGGAAAATAATAAACAAATGATCAATTTGTATGTTTTTGGTTTTATTCCTTTTCTATTAGAAATTCTTGTTTGACAAGTACTGCTTCTTTTAAACTCTGTGGTTTTTTAGCAACTTGCACTTTCCTTATGAAAATGGCCTACGTAGTGATTTGCCACTATTTAGGTAATTAACATTTTCCATGGCCTAATTTGCAAGAGTTTCACATTTCAAATTGTAACATTGCAGGGAATTGATTTTTTTAATTTCCCTGTTCAGGGTGAGCCTTTTTAGGTATAAATTCATCACAGATTAAGGTAAAATCTCCTTTTGCAGTGTAGAGGGTATCAATGCTAGAACTGAATTAGCTGGAGAATTCTGTTCTATTAATATTTGTCATTGCTACATCGAATAAATGATCAGCAAACAAAGTTAATGGAAGCAGTAACCAAAGAATTAGGATCTTGATACCTACCTTGCACTTTAGTATAGCTACTGCCTTTAAGAAAACTTTGTAAGTGGAGCGTGTAACACAATGTAGATTCTATTTATATTAAAAATAGGATATGTATGTGATAAGAGTATTGAATATGAGGTCATCTGTGCTTATTTGGTGAGAGAAAGAGCAGTGTTTCTAGAAAAGGAACAATAATAGGGAGGAAAAAAAAGGGTCATTATTTTCTGCTGGTCTAATAAATGAGATTATATCCTTGAACCAGTTCTGAATAGTAATTTTCTACTTTAAGTAGCCAGATTCTATTATGAATGACTGCAGTAATTGCTCAGCCTGTAGTAACAAGCTTAAAAAAATATATAAGGAAAATTATTCTGCAGAGATACTCCAGTCCTATCTGTGAGCAAGGAGAGGGAGGAGTCCAGCTGCCTTTTCTCATTGCATTTCCATGTCTTCCTTCATAAGGAATATCAGCCCCCACATCCTATTAGGAGTACGTATGCCTTTCCCTCCAACTCTGACACATTTCCCAGAAACAGAGTTCCTATTAAATTGCACAAGCTATCAAGACGGCATCTGAGTAATTCAACATACAGACTTATTGAGCAGCTCTAATGCATATTATTGTATTAATCAAGGTGGCCATTTAGCTGCCATTTTCTTTGTGAACAGATATAGCCATGTAGCTATGCTGTTCTTTGTTAATACCACATATCTGCCTGAGGCTATACCAAATCTTAAGGTGAAAGGGAACGTCCTTATCTTTCCATCAATTTCTCTGAAAACTGTAGGCTTGCTTTCAAGCTGTATGAGGGATCTTTGCTTCTCAGCAGCACGCAGCCTTTTTTGTTAAGATGGCTGAAAAAACTGAGGCATTACATCTCTGCTATCTAGCAACATTCACCAGACCTTCTGGAAGAAAACCTGGAAGTAGTGTATTTCTTCATAGTAGTAGCGTGTGATTTAGCATTATCAAGGCCTACATGAGAAATCAGAAAATTGTAACTAAATTGTACCAGATTTCTTGGTCTCAGGACTGTGATCTGATGATTTGCAGTCTACTCTAATTTGTGATTCACGTAGGAAACCAAAAGGTTTTAGGAGGGTTTTGTCTTGTTTTTCCTAATCTCTAGTTCATGTAATACAGGGAATTTAGGAATAGACTGAGGCTTCAAAGGAGAGTGAGGGGAAAAAAAGGGTTATCATCTTGCATCCTAGGTTATTAATGAGGAGTAGAATGAATGGCTCTTAAGAGCTGACATGGTTCTTCTTCAAGAGCTGGAGAAGCAAAGTGAGAGAAATGAGCTGGAAGTAAGAGTCTCTGAATTTGACTTGGATAAACAAGTTTTTGCAGCAGCTGTTGCTGCTTCTTGGTTATTATAGCTTGAATAGCTTGGTCATTACAGCTGAATCTTCTTTCATCAGTGTAGAGGAAAAGCTTTCAGACTAGTTCTCTCCATTCTTTTGCCTAACCTTAAGCTTTCAGTAAGGTTGAGGTACATGCTTGATTTCATAGCCTGAAGAAAAGGTTATGATATTGTAGACTTCTGCTGTGTGCAAAGCTAAGACCATTGTTCCTCTGACTGACCTGTTCAGCAAAAATGACTTTGAGTTACTCTAAGGATCTGAATATCAGTTTTAGTCCGTGAACTGCGATGACAGCTCTTCTGTGGAGCAAAACGGGTCAGAAAGCTCAAGAGAAATTCGAAAATAAATGTATCAACTCAGACCTGAAGACAGGGGAGGCTGGTGGATAGGGTTCTGTGATTTATTTTGTCAGGGAATGACTGTATGAAGCTCTTAATTTTTGATAGGTTAAATTTCTAAATCTTTACAGACTCTGGGTAAGACTTTCTGTGGCAGCATTTTCACTCTGATCAGGCGTATGCTGTAGAAGCTGTTATGACAGTCCCCTCTTGCAGCACATTGCATTATGTTGTTGGAGACCATGCTAAGACTAAACAAAAAAATAATAAGCAACAGAACCCTCAAAATTGAATTAAAAGGCTGAAATGTGAGGCACCTTATATAGAAGTGTCTGCCTGATTTATCAGGTTATAGAAAACTCAGTAATAAAGATATCTGAATGTGTAAATGTATCTGTTGAAAACAGGTAAGTATTAAAAATCTCTTGAGATAAATACTGTGCGATAAATGGCATGAAATCAAGACTGTAATTTATGCCAGAATGAGAGAAGTGCAGAGCATCGACAGAAAGTCCCATTTGGGTTTTGCTATTACTGTCAGTTCTAGATAGAAAGAAACCAGCTATTACAGATAAGTGAGCAGATAGGTAATAATTTTTTTCCTCCCTTGTGCAGAGAACTGAGCAAATAATGAAGCTACTGCTTTATCTAACAAACCCTACACATAAAATATTGATGCAAAACATTTTTTAAAGTGAATACTGCTTTGTAGCAGTCAACTAATTTCCTGTATTTTTCTGGTGATTCTTCTCTTGAGACTTTCAGTTCTTGCTTGTTTTCAATCTAAGCTAAGTGTGATTTTAGAATTTTCTGTATTCTGTTTGAGCTAGCAGAAACTTTTGGTAAATGATTGCGTTGGAAGTTCCA
>JAOWBP010051496.1:1784-15445 GCA_028571105.1 Tragopan temminckii | reverse complement strand
GGTTACAGGATGTCTGGTTCATCACAGTGGTGCAGCCACCATCTTCCTGGAAACGTTCCTTCTACACAAAGAATCTGAAACACAATAAGAAAAAATCAGAAAGTGATCAAAATCCATTAAAATTTTTAGGTACTTATTTGTTACAGGCCAAATCAAGCATAAGAATTCGAAAGATCACACCTTAAAAATTTTTCTCATTTCACAGTTAATTTTAAATTTATTAGGTTTTATGTTTTCTGGCACATACTTAAACACCACTGAGTAGGCTATATCCATCCTATTGGTACTTATTACAGGCAGAAGTATTAGAAAACTATTTACAGAACACAGTCCTAATTTCCACTGATTTCACCAGGGACTTTAACACCAAAATCCTATTCAGTATGGCACTTACAGACAGTTGTGGAACCAGCCATCATTACTCACGTTGTTGAGTGCTTACCAATTAATCAGTATAAAACTTGTGAATCGAGAATGACATATTTGTCAGCCCTCCTCACTTCCCACAAACATTTTTGTTGATTTTCACTTATATGTACAATATACAATGAGTGGAACAGTGCACTTTACTGAATCAATACAGAGCACGATGATTTAAAGTGTCAGGATGTAAGGCACAGATGGGGAAAAAACAGGAGGCAAGAATAGCAACATTACTGAGAAATGAAATAGAATCTGTTGAAAAAAAATGGCATAAACACTTGGAATGACAGTAGAGAAAATTTTGATAGAAGTTTGGATAATAAAGGCGGTCAGGTAATTCACTGATGTAGCTGCAGATTTCTTGGGCAGTTAGAGTAATATGGCAGTACTCTCAGCATATCATGTTAGAGCTTGGCTTTAATCTTTTTGAAGAGAATTGCAATTATCCTGATCCTGATTTTGATAAAAACTACGTAAAAACATAGGAAGACTGTTCCTTTCAAGGCAGATGGGGAAGAAGAGAGGCGGTATTTTGGTTTATTTACTTGGATTTGATTAGTTTTCTAAATAGCATACACGGTTATAGACAATTTGTATATAATGCTGTGCCTCAAGACAGGTATAAATAAGATTAATGTTGAGAACATGCAGTATCTAGCAAACACAAAACCTTTAGATTTGATTCACTTATGATACTTCTTAGCAGAGAAAGAAGTGCAACTAGGTTTAATGTCAGTAAGTCTGACTTTGAGAGAATGTGAAATATTAAATGGAATTCTGCCTGAGATGTTTAAACTCTTCTGAAGTGAACTACTGAAACTGAAATAATGGAAGAAATTACAATTAAAATTCACTCCAGTATAATCCAGTCAAGGAAACAGAGATCAAATTAAGCTAACAAAGTATGAGTAAGTTTTATAAGTGTAAGGGAAACAAAAACGAAAACAATTTTTGAGACATTTAAAAACTCTAAAAAGAACAGAAGCACGCAAAAAAATGAGTTGTGAAAATAATAATAAGAAAGAGGATAACTTGTGTTTGCATGGGAATGATTTTAATTCTAAAATTCAGAGATAGCATAAATAATAGCATGATGAAGTGAATACAGGTTTGAAGTGCATGTGCTATCAGCGCTTACGCTGATGTTTTGTAACAACAAATTTAAACATTAGAAGTAAGACACAACTAGAGGGAGCTTGCTTACCTGCTTTTTGTCCCACAGTTTTGCCCTTGTCCACTTCTTTTCTGGAACAAACCTCAACAGACAACTCAAGATTTGAAGATATCTGAAAAAAAGTCAAAATCCCTTATGGCCTACATCCTCACAAATGTAGTCTGTGACATTTCACAAGCATCACTGCAGATAAACTTCAGGCCCCAGAAAAAATTCTAACCCAGTAAATATTGTAATGACATACTGCCAGAGCTAACATATGATTCAGTTGTCTAAAAGAAAATGGATAGATACCTTAGGGTGTCCTCCCAGCCTTCCAGCTGCATCCTTAGAATGGCATGTTTTTCCCTGCAGTTCATGTGCTGCACCTGCCAGGATCATGCATGTGAAGGCAGGGAGACAGGGAGGGAGGGAGGGAGTCGGAGAGGGAGGAAGAAAGCACAAGATTCATAATTAGACTAGACTCTTTAATCAATTATTTCTAAAACCTAAATAGATACTTGCAACTTGCCATGTTCCCAGTGTTCAGCCCACAAAAGTAACCTAACTGCATCTAATTGAAATGCTACATAGTCATCATTTAAGAGAAAAATCTCAAATTCTGCTTGTGGAGTCTGCCTGTAAGTCTAAATCAGCTCTATGAAACCTGGATCTGTATCTGTCTACAATGAAAGGAAATTAGATGTAATAATTTCTTTAAGTTGTTTGGCAAAGTCAAAATTTCCAGGACTTGGTTGCTGTTACTCTATACAGTAGTTCACAGAAGCTTATCAACAGAGGGTGGACAATTTTTGTAAAATCTTGTTTCTTACATTTCTCTAGGGCTTCTGACTCAGAGCTGTAAAAACCCAAGAGTAGACATACAATGACACATCCGTGACCACTTGCTCCCCTTTTTGATCTGTTTTATTTCCTTTCACAGAACAGTTTATTCCCCTTTGTTCCTGGTCAAAGATTTGATAATTCCCTTCACTTCTCTAGATACTTCTCTAAACTTTTGCTTGCAAGAGGAATCATCACACTGGACTCCCATGCTCTGTTTTTCATATGCAATGTCATAGGCTACTCTCTTCTACATGGTATAGAAAGGCTGTGGAAATACAGCCCTAAATCAACTTCTACCTTTCTTCTCCCCTTTTTTCCAAAATTTAAATTATGTCCTATGTTGAATAGTCACTTATTCTTCAAAAAGAATGATAAAGATCAGGGAAGGATAACTTTTGCACTGAATGCCTGTCAAAAATGCCTGCTTTGTTTCAGGACAGCTGCAACTCCCTTTTACGCAGAGTGTCATCCAGCAATGGGTACAAGTCATTAAGGCAGCAGAGACAATTGCTGAAGTGATGTACCTATTCAGAGCATTGCCTCAAGCAACCCCAGCCTGTAGCTGCTGGCAAGTTCTGAAGTCTGAGTTCAGCTTTGGCCCCAAGGCACAGAAGGGTTACAACACCTTGTTTTCCATCACAGTGCAAACAGCAGATGCAATGGGACATCCACTTGCCAGAGTGGGTTCTAGAGCTGAAATTGTCCAAGGGATTCACAGTGAAACACACTCGCACAGCTGCTGCTTAAAAGCACAGGGGATTATGCTTTGCTGTGTGGAAGTACAACTATTAAAATATGAGATGCCCAATCTAGGACTTATACACATCACTTTATTTAACCAGCATGACAGATTGACTCGTTGGCTTCTACTTAATCTCAGATAGTTTATTGGTTCTCTAAATCTAACCAGTAAGGGCGAAATTTTGCTCTACTGAAAATATCACAGAATTGGAATAGACTTACTGTAGAAACAAGATTTCTGTTTTAAATTGATAGATAAAAAAAAGTTAAACATGGAAGTAACTGAAAGGAAATGTACTAGTTAGATTGTTAGAAGATGAAAATTCACAAGATTTTAAAAATGCTTCCTAACTAGATTTTTTTTTTTTTTTTTCCAAATTGCATGAAGAATACAAACAAACAAACTGAACACCTTCAAGGACAGCATATTTCACACTCCTAAAAAATCTTTTACCCAATTTCTGTTCATGACTTTTTCTTATTTCTATTCACCACTTGTTCACCCTGCAGGAATAGTACCATTTCTTTCTTACCTTTTTAATACTGCAATGCCTTCTGCTGATAGCAAGCGAGCAACAGTTTACTTCAAGAGAATACTCTCTTGGTCACATTTGAGTCCTGATATTTAAAGTATTTTAATCAATATGAAAGAATAACAGATGTTGAGCTCTCCAAATACAGTGATATTTACAGTATAAAGCTTCTTCAATAGTAATCTGAAAAAGAAATACTTACATGGCTTTGCTTTACAAAAATAAGATTTTAGCCTTAAGGTCTGCATTTATTTTCTGATCTCTTTTTTCTACAGGGCTTCCAGAAGCATCAAGTTTCTCTCCTTGACCTTTTTCTAACACATCTGACAAGTCACCCACTTGGTTTTATATGAAGTGCTCACTTGCTGCAAACATACAAAAAACAGAAATTGGAAATAGGAAAGTTTTCCAGTTATCAACTCCATTTCATCATGACCACAAGGCCACTCCTTCCTCTCTACATCTCAGTACGATGACCTAAATGGTAGAAACTTCTGGACATTTCTGGAGGCAGTTCCTTAAACTACAAAATTTTGCTGCTAAGAAACCTTACTTTGAATGATGTCTTCCAGTGAGTCTTTGTTTCCAACAAAATATTATCAGTGACATTCATTTTAATTTGAGAAGGTGGTGTGTCAGAGGTTGTGCTAGAAGTAAGTGACTGTGAATGCCTTAAGAATGCCCAGTTCCCTCATATGTGGGATTGACTTATAAATCACTTATTAACTAAAACAACCTGTCATCAGAAGAAGGAATTAACCATGTCTTTAAGGGGGAAAGCTAGGCAGAAAGAATCAAGGAAAAGGGAAAAAATTGCAAGCTGGAGAAAAAGAAACAAGAACAGAAGAAGAGAGAAGATTAGAAGCAATCAGTACTGTTGGATTGATGAAAAGGCTGGATAGTTGTTAGTTTAAAATCAATAGTATGTTCAGTCATGTGGTAAGTAGAATTCCATGTGGTTGAACAAGTTATTGATGTGGGAGTTTATTTATTTAGCTGTATGCAGGGTATCACAAGTCAAACTTTAGAAGGGTAATTAATGTGGCTGAAAAAAGTTCTTGTAGCATCAGCTGTGAGTTCTGTTTCAGGATGTCATCTCTGCACACCTACAATGGCAATGAAACAGCGTTAGCAAGAAGTGCATTTAAATACCTTGGCTTTTGAGTGCTAACCACTGACAGCTAAGATGAAAGGGAATTTCTGTCAAGGGAAGTTCTAGTGCAGGAATGTTAACTCAACCTTTTGTTGTAATTTATTTTGGAACCCTTTCTTTTTTAATTCACAGTGGTTCTTTCCAGTTATATGACACACATTGAGAGCTAAATACTTAAGAACTGTTCTGGGTAATGATTTCTGAGGCAGGCAGTATAAAATATTCAAGAGAGGTTTGTCTAATGTCTTGACTCTCTCAGAACTCATGTGCATGGGACCAAAGCCATAAGCCTTTTACCATGAGAACCAGATGGTGCTCCTTCAGTGGCACAGCAGTTAGTGCATTCAAGTGAGATGAAAGAGTACAAATTTTGAGTCCTTGTTCTGACTCAGGCAAAGCAAAAGCTGTATTCAAACTCCACCAAGGGGCCACTATTGTTCTGTTTGAGTAATACAGAGGAATTAGTGGTTAGGCCAGTCCAATAGGTAATGTGTCTCTCTGAGATAATGCCATGTAGCATATCGCCTCAGATCTCCTTATGAGAGCTATATGGTTGCTACATGTTCCTAAAGTATAATTATGCTATTTACTTACTGTAAGTAAAAGAACATGTAAAAGAACATGAGTATAATATGTAGGATAGTCGGAATGGTGTTATACATTGTGATGTCAAAAGCACGTTGCATGTCTTCAAACATTGCACTCTAGATTAGAGAGCGAATGATTGAAAAGTAGCTGGAACAGAGGAAGCTGAAAATAATGCTGGTCAAAGGAATTCAATTAGTTGACATAACTTCATGCACAGTGCCTGCAGATCAGTCCCAGATCAGAAATTTGAACAGAATTGTTCGATTTCCTAAGTGGTCAATGTTGTATTCACTGTCCTTGCTTTTCTAAGGTCGATTATTATTTGTTCTATTCTAAGCAGAACTTTTTGTCTTGCTTCTAAGATGATGAATCCTAACACATTCTTCAATTAAAGCATTATATTCCTGTAGGAAAAAATCACACTTTTGAAAGATCAGCATTTTTTTCTCACAAAAGACTTCCCAGCCTACTCTTTGAGGAACACACTTGGGTTGTTCATGCAAAATTGAAATCAAAGAAAATGCATTAATGGTAAAATGATTTGGATTTAAATTATAATTAAATAATTTTCTCAGTCTTTCCTGTTACTGAGTGTATGAGTGACTAAGTGATCAAGAGCAGAGCTTAAAGAAATAATTTGACTTCTGTGCCAGTTTCAGATTTCATAGTTCATAAATAATTATTTGTCTGTCTAGTAAACTACTTCACTTAGAACAATTAGGAAAAAAAAAAAAAAAAAAAAAAAGTATAAATTAATACCAACCAGAAGCTGAGAAATAAATAAAATCCTATCAATTCCACTTCTGCTACCAGAAAAGCATAACATAACAGGTAATTTCCTCACCAGTTTCAGAACTTTGTGGTTGACATTTGTTGCAAATCCTAAACATTTCTGACGATGTTGTGACACTGCCTAGAGAAAGGTTGGAAAGAAGTGTGATTGTATTATGGGCCAAATTTGATCCATATTAAAATTCAGTAGGCTTTTCACATGTGCAACTGGGAATAAAAAATATTTCTACTAAAAAACACAGCCACTTCAGTTCACCCTCATCTAGCCTATTTTGTTTGTGTGTGTGTGTGGATTTCCTTGCTTTTTACACCACTGAGGACAAATTTTTAAAGAAACTGAGCCTTCGTAAACTTACAGCCTTTGTAAACTTGAATACATTTAATAAAGAAGGATAATGAAATCCACTTAGGGACATTATTATGAAACGTGTTGCTGATTACTATCTGTTATTTTCTAATTTTGAAGTTCTTTTTATATCCTTATTTTTTCATAAGCTGTCATAGAATTTGCTAGGCAAATATTTAAAATGATGGAAAAAAATATTTACTACTGTTTTCAATAATTAAATAATTGCTGCATAGATTGTATACTTCTCCTAGAACAATTCATAAGTTTTGCTTATAATGCACTCTATGTTACACTAAATGTTCACTTTTAAATTACGTTCATTATATTCTAGTTCTTGTCTTTCTTTACTTTAAATTTTTGACTTTCTAAAACACCCTGCCAAAAGAAAAAAATTCATCAGAACTTCATAGTGACCATGAGCACTTACCAGCCAGACAAAATTAGTTTGGTCAGTTACTATGTTACCAAGTATGGCACAAATTACTAATCAAAAATACAAATCACTGTAATCATACTTGAGATTTTGTATCAAAGCCCTATGTTAAAACAATACCAGGTTTCTGACTGAAATCTTTTCTTCTGTACTATAGAGAAAGATCTTCTTGACAAGAGCTAAATGTTTTTACAATGGTTGCACTTAAAGACAGGAAGAAGTAGAAAATTGTGAAGCTTGTCTTTTATTTGAAATCTATAAATGGATGTTACATATCTTTTACTTTTTATCACATTTACCTCAAAATAGTTTGATGTTAATTCAAGTGTTTTCTGTATCATCATGCTTTTCTTTGTGCATATGCGTGTTATTTTGTTTTCCTCCTATGTATGTATGTGTGTATGTATGTATGTATTTATTTATTTGTAGCAATTTGTCTTGCTAGCACTTTCAAATTGGGTAAGAAGAAACTTCACATAAATACATAATTCTTGATACCACTATCTATTTTTTCAGTCCTTTTTAATCTTCACGAGATCAGCAGAACTCATTAACAGAATTTTCAAAAATATATGGCACAGTGAGAGAACAATTTCCACTTGTTGATCTCTGAATCTTCTTAAATACTGCTGCAGGACACAACACAAAAGAGTTCCTATTTTCTAGCTTTGATATTACTTATTAATCAGCTGATGTCTTTCTTCTTCTGACGACTGAAAGCATTTTGTAGACATATATGCTGGGTTTCCTCTATCACTGATATATCATGGACTGTGGTGTATTACTGCTAGGACTCAGAGTGTTAAATCGATAATGCTGTTTTTTGTGCCATTCTTCAAGCACATATGATATTCTCCAAAATTTAAGCTTGTCCTCATAAACCTTTCTTCTATCACTCAGAAACCCGCTTATTAAATGCTATCTCATTAATAAAAAAGCTGAAAACAAAATGAAAAAGAACACTGTTGGAAACAATGAATAGATGCTCAAAAGCACCCTCATATTAATTTCCTAATACTAGCATGTTCCTCATCAGTTAACAGAGCAGTTCATTTATCCCCATGCACAGCAATACCACTGTAATAAGTATACAGAGTATATTTGACCTCCCTTTGTCTCTGTTGATCTAATGGAAGGATATACACCAGATTGAATTCTGGGATTAGGAACTCTGTGTGTGTGTCTGTATGTATGACTGGAGGTGGCTGCAAATTTTGAAGGCTGCTCACAAGCTTTTACTTTGGTTTAGTTTTACCAAACTCCCCATTCCTGCAGGATTTGCATTACAGCTTAAGTCTCAAAGTGGGTCCTCTTCAAATTCTGTATAACCATAAATTTCAGCTGATCCAGTGGCAACATCAGTATTTTACTTCAAAAATAAAATTGTCCCGTTAACACATTTCCATAACGCATTTATAATGGGGAGGAAGTGGGAGGCAACCACCTTTTTTTCACTAACATAGGACATTGCAAAATAAATAAATAAATAAATAAATAAATAAATTTGAAAATTAGCAGTAAGGAGGATGAGGAAAAAGCTAAATCATCTTTTGTAATCACAGTAGTAGCACTTCAAAGTATTTTTGTGCTTGAAATTGTATTTTCAGATCAAGTATAATAATCTATTATAAATATAAGAAAGAGTTCCTAAGTAAAAAGGGGAGAAGAAAAATGTTTTTCAAATTCTGCTGTTTTGCTTTTGATGCTAATCTGTTTACATTTTGCTGTGTAGTGCACTGCAAGAGTAATTTGATACTGGGAAATCCTAAACATTTTACCTTAGAAATAGTTAAGAAACTTTGCCTGGGTTTGGTCCACCACAATTCTGTTGCTGCATTTCTGTGTTGTGCAGTTCTTCTGCAAAAGGGAGAACTTTGCATCAGATGGCCATAAACAGAGTGTAAGGCCTGAGAATCAGAGAAAAAGAGAAGTTCATCCATACTTTTACAATAGAAGACGATCTATTTAGGACCTGTTACAGTTAGTGGATATAAACAGATACTTCTTGGGTGCCGTTCAGTTTTTCTTTGAAATGATTTCTAAAGTTTATCAGAAGATATTCAAGACCTTCTGATGTAGACTTTGTATAGGTGAAGATATCTGTCACTGTGGAGTATCTGGTAAATTCTGTGCTAGAGGATATCTAACCAAGAAAAAACTTGTAGTTGTGAACATTGCAATCTAATAGAAATATCTTGCTTTGCAGGTGCCCTGTTTTTGAGATTTAAAGAATGATACTTCTGTATCATGAAGAAAGCAAATAAATAACAAAGATCAATGTTGTAAAAATGTTTATTTTAAATTCAATAATGTCAGCTAAATATTATCCTATAGCTATCATTCATGTTTACAACAGTTATTTTTCTAGTGTCTTGTCTGATTGCTTATGTTTGCTTTTATTGCACATATCTCTTTGATCTCTAACCAGCTATAATTATGATGTTTTCAACAAATTTTATATTTCTATAACAGTTATGCTCTATCAGATATGGTACTTATACTGTCAACTCCAGGCCTTTCATGTTCTTTCATCTTTGTGACGGGTGCCCTTTTTGTTATACTTGTTTATAGAATCTAATATTAACGTTTAAGTGCATATTTCAAAGAAAATGGACCGAAAGATGTCAAACATGCATTCACTTTATTTATCTATATTAAGCATTTTTGCTACAGAAGTGCACAGTAAGCACCTAATTGATATGATTTGACTCTCTTTTTTGCTAATGGCTGTTATTTACTGCTGTAGATATGTGCATAGTCTTTGAATCGACAGACACTACTGCTAAACTCAGTTTTCTTTTTGAAGAAAAGGATTATTTTTCTTTTTATCCCATTTAATTGGCTGGATTTGGTCTCTGCCTATCTTTGTAGTGATCAAGTGGCAGAACCTAAGATGTTTCTTGGATTGGTGCTAAAAGGATGATTGTTTTTTGTCGTCTGTCCAGCTGCCTCTTTGCCTATCATTTAGTGAGGGAAATCTCAGTAGTGCAAGAGAACACTGAATTAAATATAGTTCTAATAAACACAGTTCTAATAAAACTTGAATAAGATATGTTTCTCACTAAAATCACATGTAATAAGCCCCGACACATAGGTGCAGAGTGCCTAATTATTGCTTGACAGAATATTTATCATCACAAGCAACAAAATGTGTAACATTTAGTATGAAAATTCAACTCGTTATGCCTAGGTAAAAGAAAAACATTATTATAACTGGGAAAGCCTGATGTCAGCTTAATCTGTCCGGAAAAAAGAATCCATTTCACTCAATAAATATTAAGGTCAAAGAGTCAAGCATACCAAAATTAATATATAGGGTCAATTACTGACATAACTTGAGACATTTGAGGTATTTCACTATCTTTAAAAAAACAGCACAGCTGTTATAAGAGGAAGAATTTGATGGCTGCTATACAAAAGGTATCTGTAATTTTATACAGAGTTTTCATATGATTTGGTTGCAGATAGTATTGGATGAACACTTCAGTCAGACATGTATACTGAGTTGCATCAAGAGAAGTGTAACCAGCAGGTCAAGGGATGTGATTCTGCCCCTCCACTCCACTCTCATGAGACCCCACGTGGAGTACTGCATCCAGTTCTGCAGCCCGCAAAAGGACATGGAACTGTTGGAGCAGGTATAGACGAGGGCCACAAAGATGATCAGAGAGCTGGAGCACCTTCCCGACAAGGACAGGCTGAGAGAGCTGAGGTTTTTCAGCCTGGAGAAGAGAAGGCTCTGGGGTGACACTGCAGTGTCCATCCAGTACCTCAAGGAGGCCCACAGGAAAGCTGGGGAGAGACTTTTTATAAGGACATGTAGCAACAGGACAAGGGGACATGGTTTTAAACTGGAAGAGGGTAGATTTAAATTAGATATTATGAAGAAATTCTTTTTTGTGAAGGTGGCAAAACCTGGGAACAGGTTGCCCAGAGAGGAGGCGGATGCCCTCTGCCCAGAAGCATTTAAGGCCAGGATGGATGGGGCTGTGAGCAACCTGGTCTAGAGAGAGGTGTTCCTGCCTATAGCAGGGGTTTGGAACTAGGCGATCTTAAAGGTCTCTTCCAATCCAAACCATTCTATGATTGTATGATGAAAGGCCACATAGAGTATGAAACCAGTAAAATTGTGACCTGGCTGCAAGACCAGAAAAGAATTCATGTAACATTGTTTTTGTGGTACCTTTGTTTCACAGGACCCTGTGGTATTCCAGGAAAAGTACAGAGGAAACAAGGAATGCAATGAATTCATTCATAAATTTACCAGTCTGTGCAAGCACATACCCTAATTTAATCAGATTCTTCCATGCAGTGAGAATAGAAAAAAGAATAAAATTCAGTATTGGTCCATATTTTGTAGGGAAAATCTCAGTAAGCTTCATTCCTTTGCACAAATGGGAGAAAACACAAAACAGTCATTAGTAATGATAATAGACAATTAAAGATGTAAGAGAAACTGTAGATTACTACAATCCTGTAGTAGCATATGCAGATGATAGCATTTCTACTTTCATTTACTCCTTCGTAAGTAATTTTGGAACTTATAAAAATACAAATACACAAATGAGCTTTTTAAGTCTTCTATTTTTCAAGACAGTTTTGTCTGCTAGCATTTTCATGTTGGAACATAAAACATTTCACATTAAACTGAAAGACCCCCGCTCAAAATTCATTTAGCAGAATCAGTAAATCTTGCTTTCACTAGTCATTTGCTGCCCAAGTCTAAGAAAAGGATGTTCATGTCATACTTTTCTATTTTGTATTCTTTGGACAACCTTCCAATACCTTTCCTTCCTCCCTCCTGCCCTCTCTCCTTCCCATCCACCCTCCATCCCTCTATCCCTTCCTTCCCTTATTTTTTCTTACTGAACATGGACATCTTCATCTTAAGCGGCTTAGTTTTTTTGTGTTTGTTTGTTTTTTTTTTTTTGTAGCATGATGGCGTCTTTTACAACTTTTTTTTTTTTTTTTTTTTTTTTTTTTTCTCCATAGTAATTCCTCTCAATTCTCAATACATTTGATTCAGTGTTTGTTATGAAGGAGCCATCTATTCTTCAATATTGGTATGGTATTTTAGGATCTTTCTGTGATAATCACTTCAGGAATGTAATGTTTTAAAACTGAAGCATGCTGTGCAAGCAAAAGAATAGCTATTATTCTCATTTACAAATATGAAAACAGACATAGGGAGAGCTTTCTATTAACAAAAATTCACACAATGAGTTATTCAAAGGCTTAACAGAGCTTGTGTAGTCTTTTTCTCCACCACTTTATTCTTACAACTATTCTTACAACTATTCTTACAAGACTTTCAATTATAAAAAGTCATACACGTAAGCAAAATTATGAATAGAAATATCAGAAAATGGTAAAGAAGGAATGCATCAGGGTAATCAGACTTCAAACAAGCCTATTCATTTTTTGGAATCATTCTGTGTTTCTCTTACATGAAGTAAAACCTGCTTTATTAAGTCAAATTAACATTGGGAAATGTCTTAAAAGCCAGTCAGAATGAATTCAGTGATAATCTCTTAATTTAATGAAAATATAATTCTATAGCTCTGAAAATCTAGTGTAGTTCATTTTACTACTTTTATCACAGCAATTACATCAACATAAACAACAATTAGATGACAACATGCAGTAGCCAAATTACTATCTTCCATTAAAGTAGGTTTATGGCCCTCTTGAGTAAGACTTCTTTGTCTATTAGCTATATAGAGACCAAATTCTGAGACTCAGTTCTGCTAAAATTTAATCCTATGTTCTCTTTAGTATTTCTATCTATACTACTAATATAAATCAAAACAATTTTATGATATGGATTTATATTTTAGTGTCTGATGTGGTTATTACTTTGAGTTCTGATTCCATTCAACTGTTCTTTTCTTTTTATTGAGATTGCAATGTAAACTGACAGTTTACCTTCTGGATTCTTTTTTCTCTCTTTCTTTGCAGGATTTGGTTCCAGAGGCTATGTCAGTTTTTTGTTGTATTGAGTATGCAATCAGTACATTTGAATTTGTATACATAGTATACATACATATATATATATATACACACACACATATATACATATATATATACATATATACGAATATATATATTTGTATACATACTGAAAAACATAAAGTGACCCCTCACATACCAGGCCAGAGTTTTTGCGTATGCTCTCTCAGAACCATTTATTCATCACCACTGTTATCATATCCTAGGGCTTTAATATAGTAGGGGTGAATTACAGTGATATATAACCTCTAGCAGAAGTACTATCTCAGATTCCCAGCTTTGTCTCTTTCTAGCTGGTCACTTTTACACAAATACTGCAGTTCACTGCTGCTTTAGTTGTGCTGACAAAAATGTGAGCAGAACCACACTGCAAATCACCTAACAAATTATTTGGTTTGAAAAGAAAGAATAAAGACCAAAAATCTTCAGAAACATTTTATTTCTAAACTTGGGTCATTTTGGGATTTTGGTAGCAAAAGTCTGGTAAGTGTTCCACCATAACAAGGGGCACTGAGCTACTTCGGGGCAGAAATAAGAAGGTCTGAAAGTGGAAGGGTATGCAGAAACTCACAAAACATTTTGAATTGAGAAACAGCCAAGTATCTGACTGTGGCAGATGAGGTGGAAGGTTGTAGAAAAGG
>JAOWBP010051495.1:0-15446 GCA_028571105.1 Tragopan temminckii | reverse complement strand
ATGAAAAATTTCGATTATTTTCCTGTGTAAAATTACAACCTAAAAAACTGTTTTTTAAATGATTAATGTTTTTTTCTCTGCTGTTCGGTGATTCTTGGTTTTTTTCTAGGTTTTCTTGTTCCCGGGCATTGTGGACATTTGGAGACATCCAAAATGGATACAAATAAAAAAACAGTATCCAAAATGGTTTAAGAAAGACAGAATCGCAGAATGTGGTCCAAATAACAAACAAACAAACGCCAGCAAAAAAAAATAAAGTATCCAAAATAGTATCCAAGATAAAGAAAAGACAATTTTTTGTTCTGTCCGTTTGCCCAGGAGGATTCTAGTTCTTATATATATTTTTCTTATTCTTTATTCCCTAGTTTCATTCTATATTATTTTGGCCTTCGTTTCATCATTATCATCATTGACCAACAATAATAATTGTTATTAAGACATCAAGACATCATCATCATGGAGACGACCATTGTTGTTTGCTTAGTTTTGATGATTGCTTCATCATGATGATTGTTGTTTAATGTGCATTATTATTTTTATATTTATATTCCCACATCATCATCATCACAATACCAATGAATCCAAGACCCTAGAGATGCATCCTAACAATCGGAGAATATTTTTTTCTGTTTGTATCCTAATTGTGGACACAAACAAACCAACACACCACAAAATATCATCTCGCCAAAAAATGATTATGGTTTTTATTTATGATGATTATAATCATTGATCAATCGCTAGATGGCGTCGTTTTTTAGGAAATTATTTCCCGTTCAGGTAATTATCGATTTGTTTAAAAAACTTTAAAAACCGATCTTTTTGTAAATCATGTTTTGTTTGGTTGATTTTTTAGTATAATTTAAATATTCGTGCGTCATTGAAACCACCAAGCACAACACAGCATAATAACATTGAATTCACCATTGACATTTGTGACTAACATGGTTAAATTTGATGATAATCATTATGATTATGATTATATTTACATAATCAATAATCAAGATTGTTTAAAAAATCAAGGTAATTGTGAGTGTGTGTTTGGTTGTGCGTATGAGCCAGCCTTACGCATTTTGACAAAACATTAAATTTTATTTGGAGTATTGATTGATCCAAACGAATGAACGAATGATTCCTTGATCTTTTTTTTATAAAAAAAACTTTTGTCAAATTTTTTTTCTTCAGTTGTACTTTTCGTATTGACTAATTGCCAAAAAAAAGTAAAACCATATTTCGTAATTGGATAATTTTCCCTGGTGATTCTGTGCACATTCTACCGTGGTTCCGGATGATTTCAAGATATGTTGACAATTTCAATAATCAATTTTAATTAAGAATCCATAATCAACATCCACATATCCATAATCATCATTATCATCAATGTCCAAGCCTTGGATGTGTGACCAGAATGCAAGATCATCGAGAAAACAACACCGAAAAAACAACATTTCAAAGGTTTATTTTAAAAGGTTAGTAAATCGTAAATTGTATGACGCTTGTATACGGTCAATATTTTTCGGTCTGTATTTTTTTAGTGAGTGTTTTATTACATATAATGGCATAATAATAATAATAAAAAATGTTAGTCTTCCACCAAAATAATATTGTGTTGTAACGAGGAAGACAGAAGAAGAAAACACTGTGACACCATTCTTCTTCTTCTTGTTGGCTCAAGAATCGATTCAACGGATGGCGACGACAATGATGATGATGAAATCCAACAATCTACATAACAATAATAGAAGAAATCTTCGATTTTTCCAACAAAGAATCGTATTATTATTATTCTCTGTGTGTTTTTTATAGAATATTCTGTTCGTCATCATCATTATTGTGTCGTATTTTACGAAAAAAACGAATGTTTTCAACATAAAAAATATAAAATATAATCACCCAGGGAAAAGAATCCAAACTGGATTGCAACCAAAAAAACGAAAAAACTAAGAATCTTTTAAATGAAAATTTCGTTTGAAAATTATAGAATGGCTCATTGCCACTGAAAAAAAGTTTACAAAGCAGCTTTTTTGAATGGTAAAAAACGAAAGAAATTTTTTTTCAAACAATTGATTCTTATTGATTGATTGATCAATCATCTAGGTTTCAAAGGAAAAAAGAAGAATGGCTAACCAAACAACAAAATAAGCAATCAATCAATCAACCCCGAGTCAATAATATATTTTGTTCGTTTTGTTGTTGTTGTTTTTTTTCAATTTTTTAGAATAGCAAACAAAAAGCAAATATGGAACAATAATAATAACATTATAAATCATTTCTAACAATGAAAATTAAACGGAAAAGCCGCCGGAATCAAGCTAACAAACAAACAAATTCACGCCCATTTCGCTCTCCGCCTGTTCGGTTTTATTGGCTCGCTCAAATTATTATTCAAATGTAATATTATTATGGTGACGTTATCGTTCTATGTAAACGTGTTTCAAGGTTTTTCTTCTCATTGTCTTCTGTCTTCTTCTCTGTCTTCGTAGTCGATTGATTTTTTTTCTCAATGATGATTCTGAAATGAATTTTTTTCATTTTTTTTGTGTGTGCGAGCGTGTAACCATGGATCCAGGCGGAATCGAAATATGAAAGATCGTTATATTCGTCGTTGGCGAACCTGAACCACCAGCCACCAGCAAAAAAAGGGGTAGGAAACCTTAATAACAACAATCAACTTTAATTCTAATTATTATCATCATCATAACGGTAATTATCCATTGAAAACATATTACTTTGAAAATGTATTTTCTTCTCCTCTATAGTTAGGTTGGTTATATATCTTCCGTTTTTTGTTCGTTAGAATCCTCAAAACAATATTCTTTATTAGTTCCAGCAGAAAAAATAATTGGCGCCTTGAAAACAGTCAACTAGGAGAAGAAGAAGACAGGAAAAAACAGCAGATAAAAAATGACGACCAAAAAGTGGCCAAAAACATAGATATTCTGGCCAATATATTCCATTATATATTGCACAGAATATTCAAGTGCAGCCACATTCTGGACACACACACACACACAGAGTGGAGGCCAAGGCAAAATAGACAGGCGCGCGTTTTTTTCAATGAAAAAACAGACTAAAATTTATTCTGTTTATTTCATTGGCTGTGTGTGTCTGTCTGTCGGTGTTGTGTAGAATTCATTTCAGTTCTGACAGTCAGTTAGTTAGCTAACTTGGTGTGTTGTGTGCAACATTATAACTTGTTCTTCTTCTGTATCTTGTTTTGCCATGAAGATTTTTTGGTTTGAGAATCTTGTTTCGTTCTGTGGTGAGCATATAAAAATCAATCATCAACATTTTTAAACCAATATAAAAAATTACCACATTCGAAAAGGATTTAAGCTTTTAAGATCTTTTTTCTTCTTGGTGTGTTGCATCCGGGGTGTGTTGTGTTGTTTGTTTTAAAGCTTGTTTTTTAACCAAAATTGATTTTAATGTGAATTTTTTTGTTTTTGGCGTTGAAGAAAACCAGCACTGTTGTTTTTTAAAATCGAATCTTTTTTTTTTGGCTTTTTTTCGAATGAAATCTTCTTTTTTTAGAATGAAATTTGCATAATTTTCGTTGGTTTTGGTTGTTGTTGTTTAATACCAAATGCAAACAAGGAAAATTTTCAAGATTACAAGATTGGAATTCCGTAAAATACGACCAATCAACCGCGAATATTCAAAAAAACACTGAAATTGTGCATTGTGCGTTTGGTGTGAAACAAAAAATAATAAATTTTTATGGCAAAAATTTCACCAAGACATCCTAGTATAATTAATTCTAATTAATTGATTCGTTCATAGAAATGTGTGGTGTGTGTTACAAATATTCAATGACTAATTAATTAATTGAATTATCATCAATGGCTTGAGCATCTACCACCGAAACCAGTCTCCAACAGTATCCTTGGTTGCATTCTGCAAAGATACTTGCAACACTAACCAAAATTGCAATTGTAATTAATCATGCCATCATGCCATCTCTCTATGATCATAATCATCATTTTGAGGTAAGTTTACAGAATATTTTTTGGTCCTGGAATTGCAGTCTAGTCTCCCCATGTCTCTAGTGCATGCGTGTTATCAAGCCATTTCGGGTTAAATTTTCTTGATTTTAAGTTGATTGGAGAAACTGTTGTGCTGTAGCGAGAGAAAGAGAGATAGAAGACTAATTTGTAATTATAATTATTATTGCACAACAAAGAAAAAAACAACAACAAAATTCTGTTGTTAATTATCCTTGATTTTTTTGTTAACCCTTTTACAGACGATTAAGAAGAACACTAGAATCACTTTTAAATGGTTGAGCACATTTTATAAGGTTCTGGAGAAAATTTTCCCGAGAAAAGTTTGTTTGCTTTTTTTGCTGTTGGTTTCAGGTAGTTACCGTAATTTGATTGGCCAGTTTTGTTGTTGTTGGTTAGTTTGATGACCTTTCGAAAAAAGAGCAACATCATAAAATAATTGAAAAAAAAACAAAATCATCTCTACACACAAAATATGATTGTTATTATCTTTTATATTCCAGAAGAACTAAATTCTGGGATTTTCTTCTTGTTTTTGGGATGCTATAGGATTTTTTCTTCTTTGTTCTTCAGGGTTGTTAAGATTCTGGTATTGTGATTGCGTGTGTGCGTGTGTTGTGTTGTGTATGTGAACAGAATACAACACGAATCCCAACATTGAGAATCCAACAAGACAACAACAAAACACGAACAACGAGCAAACTTTAGTTGTTGTTTGATTATATTTTCTCACTAAGATTTCTTCTTGTTGTTTTGTTTTTTTGCCGTTGTTCGATGTTGTTTTTCGTTAGATGTTTAATAAACCGAGTAAATTACTTTCATTTCTTAATACACAAACACTAATTTAACAAAAATATAACACACAATACAACACATAATAATATTAATACAACCAATATGAAATAGAGATTTGCCAGGTTTCTTCTTGTTGAGAATTGTGTCAAACACTTTAATATTTCTTGTCCAAGATGTTTTTTTCGTTTGTTGGTAAAAGCTTGGTAAAAAACTAAGTTCAAGATTAGGTTTTTTAAAAAGAAAAAAATCTGCACTCACCACAAAAAAGGTAAATTTTCTAAAGAATTATTTTCTAAGAGATAAAAATAAAGCTAAAACAGCATGTTTTAGCTCAACCAAATCCGACAGTCTTTGAGCAACAAAAAAAAACATTCGATAAGAAGAAAAAACATTCGAATTGTTACAATTTCGAATGTTTTTTGAAGAAGAAACATTCGAATTGTTACAATTCGAATTGTGTAACGTATGTTTTGGATGTTTCTGTCTGTTTTTTTTAAAAATGAATTTTAAAATTTAAAAAAAATATTCATTCATTTTTCTTATATTGAGAATTTTTTTTTGTTAAAAATAAAAATGTAATAATCTTCTTTTGTGTGATTTTTTCAGGAAATTTTTTTCTGACTTTAGAAATTTTACTTTTTTTTTAAATGGTTGATGTTTGTTTAACACGGCGTACAGGAAATATGAAAAATATTTTTCTTTCCTCATTTGTGAATAGACCAAAAAGGTAGGAAATTTTGGAATTCATCCACCCGTAAACAGAGAGAGAGACCTAGAGAAGAGAAGACCTAAACAGAATTAAATCATCATAAAATGAGACAACAACATGGCCTAAAGACCCGGTAAAATTAATAAGCTCTAAAGGGTTTCAGTAACAGCCATTATTATTATTATAGCTGTCATAGCAACCAAACAACCCAACAAACAACGAAAAAGGGTTGTTGTAAAAAACTGACATAGCAAAAAAGCCAAATTCCTCTGTAGACGAACGTGAAACAACAACAACAACAACAACAGTAAATTGCTATGAAATTACGAAATTTCATTTTGTTTTTTAGGGATGGCAGGTTTGGCTTGGCAGCCGAGTGCTGGTGCTGTGCTGTTTAATCAATTTTGTGGCGAATATCACCAGATGAATGCGAATGCGAGCCGTGTCTTGCCCCGTTCTCTCCATATAAACGTTCCTAGAAACGTTTTAACCAGATTAGATTCTTGTTGCTCTTTTCTTGAATACAAGATGTTCATTTGGTGAACAAGTTCGTGATCGATTGAAATGGAAATTTCGTTTTCGGTTGTGCTGTGTTGTGTTTAAGTAAATAAACTTGATCAACTTTATAACACAAACTGCATCTGCAATTTTAGGTTGGCTTTTGAACAGCAAGATGTTATGTTATGTTGTGTTATTTGTTTCTTGTTGTTTCTACAGGAAAAAAACTTTTTGTTGTTTCATTTTCTGGTGATCTATATGCTAATTTGCATTTCTTTTTGTGTGTTCTTGATGTTTTCTTGCTACCAAATTCCAACCTAGGGAAAGAAAAAGGGAAAAACTAGATAAGAATAAAGTTTTGTTGTTGGCTTAGCTGCAGGGCTTACCATACAAACATTAAACAATGCAAGGTGAACTGTTTTACATTTGCGCATGCGTATAAAGGTGGTACAGGACAGAATCCATAATGGATATCGTCTCCAATTAGCCATCCAAGATGTCATCAATATTTGGCCAAGTTTGTTTGTATTGCTAAGATGGCACACTTCAGCAATATTCTGTCCTTGCTGCAAATGCTGGATGGCTCTTCAAATGTTACCTGGCATTTGTTTGCACAAATTTAAAATCATGCAAAAAAAGGTGATAACTTTGCAAAAAAATCATTTGAGATTGGGCACGTTGTATGCGGATGGCCCCGAAACATTTTTTTGAATGGGGCGTGTTGTTTATTTATGTGTGTTTATCTTCAGAATGGAATTTTTTGTCTTGTTTGTCTTTCTTCTCTATTTTGTCATAATTTTGGATTCGATTATTTTGTTTTGTGAGCTGTCACATGATCAGATAAAAGCATGCAAGCATCCAAGAATCCTTTCAGGTTTGTTAAAATTCTAGAATCCTTTTTGTTACGTCAGTTAATGTTATCAACACAAAAATATATCTATGATTTATTTTCGAATGTTTTTTTCGTTGTTTTTCGAATCATTTTTTCAAATTCGAAATTGCACCCATGCTGTGCTGGTTGCTCGTTCGTATGTTGTTTGTTGTGTGATTACGTTTTGAAAAACTTTTTTCTTTGTTTTGTTTTTGATTCTGCTCATACAGTGGCCAACAACAACCAAAATGATGATGCAGTAGTTGATCATTATCCTCGTCATGATTGTGTGATGATTATGATTATGATTTACGATCCATTATGATTTATTATTTGGATGGCAGCTTACGATATAGCACCATAAGACATAACAACATAAACAAACAATGCTAACTCACAAAAGTTGCATTTATTCCGTTATTTATTATTTTTGATGTTTGCATTTTGGTTGCTCGTTTTGGGAGGGCGGTAACTGTGGTAGGCGTGGCTTATTCGTGTTATATGTCAGCTGTCATTCGAATGTGAGTGTTAGCGTGTGTTTCCTCAAGTGAATAATGAAGATGTTAACAACAAACAGTAAATAACAAGCTGCTAATAATCATCGAACCATTTTATTTATTGTTGGATAAGAAAATTTTCAGAATTTTTTTTTTGTATTTTTGGTAAGTTCCCGGGAATATTATTTGGAATTATTTATAAATAAAAGATGTCATGGTCAAATAACATTGAATTGTTGAA
The DNA here is from genome assembly GCA_028571105.1 of Tragopan temminckii. NCBI lineage: Eukaryota > Metazoa > Chordata > Aves > Galliformes > Phasianidae > Tragopan > Tragopan temminckii. The sequence goes on along the minus strand of JAOWBP010051495.1, from coordinate 7,834 downwards.
CATCATCAATTTGTTTCAATCAACTATTTTTGTTTGGAGACAATCTACAACAACAACAAAACAAAATATAATCAGCTTGCTGATAAAGTTTGTTTCATGTCAAAATGTGCCTTTGTGGCCGAAAAATTAATTTCTTCTTTTTTTCTCTCTAGTTTGTTTCTTCATTTTGTGTGTGTGATCCTTGCTGCTGCAACGAAAAGTTTGGACCCGGGGACCAGAGAGAGCAGACCAGAGGAGAGAGTGTCGAATAGTATTCCATATTCAATTTCTCTAGCTGTGTTCTCCTTTGTTGTAATATGAACTGGTTAGAGTTTTTTTTGGAAAAGATTGACAGTGAAGAGTTTGAAACTTTTCTTGCATGGATTGCTGTGTTGTTGTGTTGGGATCCTAGCAATTTGTCCTCTCTCTCTGTCTCACTTTGTTGAATGTCTCACAACAATTCTGTTGTTAATATGGGAAAGATAATTTTGCATGGTTCACTGGATTGCAGTGTTATATGCATGCTAAACATATGCCACTTGATTCACTCACTCACTTGCATTGAATTGGACCAGTTCCACAATCCAGGGTACCAAAATGTGTATGCGACAATATTTGTGAGCTGGGGAAGAAAGTTTTTTCTCATAGTGATAATACATAGGAAAATATGTGAACAATAATAAATAATAAGCAGCCAAATTGATTTCATTGTGGACCGAAAGAGAGTTCTGTGTTCCACCACCAACAACAACCAGCAAAAGCCATAATAAAGAGTTAGTATGTGAAAACGTGTCACAATATTGAAGCACGTATTATATTATTGTATGGAATTGATATTATGTTGGAGAATGTGTAAAACAATTCACAAAAAAGGGTTATTATTGTTTTCGGTAACAAAAGGCTTAATATATGAATTGAATGTTGCTGGTAAATGTGTGTGTACCAAAAATGCTTTGGCACCATTCGGTTTTTGTTGGCAATTTTCTTTTAGTTGGTATCTGGTTTTGGCAGATGACAATGATGAGCTTGTAGACGTTTTCGCCAGTTTGCATTGTGTTATGGTTGGTTGCTAGTCCAAAATGGATTAATCAAGCTTGAGCCAATGGAGAATGCACTTCCTAAAGCCCGATGCCACTCACATGAGTCAATCATATGGCATCATTTTCTGTTTACAAATATCATGTTCAATCAGCCTTTAGGGTATTTTTGCTGTGTTTTTTTGGTAAAAAACTTTGGTTTGCAATAAAAGTGGTCTGGTTTGATTTTGGTTTTTGGTTGCTTGTTTTTTTTTGACTTTTCCAGGATCCAGAAAAAACGAGAATCCAGGAACGAAATGAGAATGTTGTACAATGAATGAGAATGCTCTTTACAACAAAACAAGGATTTATTTTTTTTGTTGCTTTTGTCGTGAAGAGCACTCTTCAACAGAAAAAAACTAAAAAAAACTCAATGCAACAAAAAATAACAATAAAAAACAAGCAAATATAACAGGACTTTCATAGACTTTTGTTGTTTGTTTCAATAAAAACCAGAGTGGGACAATGGACACAAAGTGGACAGAGAGTGGACAATGTCCGGTCGAACAGCACACTCGTCTGCTACAAACATTTTGCATTTTTCTGTGTGTCTTCATCTTTTTTTTGAAAAAACAGAAGAAAGGTTGCTGTTCCTGGAGCAAATTCTCTCTGGCTGCCTAAATTACAGTAAATTATTATTATACTAAAATAATATGTTGTTGTTAGCAATAAGTGTGCAACTATTTGGATGTGTGGATGTCTGGTAAGGTGGTCTGGTGATGATGATAATGAGAATGATGTGACCATGTGCCCATAATCATTATCGTTATTACCATTTCGGGATTCATTTACAGAATAATTTACTTTGCTTTAAGATGTTTAGTAAAGTTCTGGTTCGGCAAAATTAGAATTAAATGTTTGTGCGCATGAGCAACATGCTCACTAAAACGAACATTTTTTCGCGGAGACCTTGTGGATCTTAAGAAAATAAAAATCGATAATATTTTCACAGGTAATTTTTCATTGAAATAACAAAAAAAAAACCTTGAACTTTTTGTTTTTGTTTTCATTCTAAATTCGAATGTTTAGAATTGATTCGATTTATTTTTGTTTCGAACTAAAATTTATTATTATTGTTAGCTTGGTTATTTATTATTATTACACATTCGATTGCTCTGTATTTGTTTTACTGTTCGAAATTACCGTAAAATGATTCGAATCGAATTATTACATTTAATAACATAACTAAATTCAATAAAAGTGAATGAATCCTGGTGGATTCAGGATTCTTGATTCTCTGGATTCTTTGATGAAGAACTAGAAGAACAGTAATAATATTAATTATGATTGAAAATGTATACACGCCTACCTTAATCATAAATAAACGACTATAGGAACCATAAGATTTTATTAACTTGTTGTTCCAGCAAAAAAGAAGGAAGCCAAAATCCAAAAATTAGGGAAAAAAGGTCAAACACTTGATTTGTCTGGCGCTGGCTGGTTTGGGTTTAATATAAGCTGTTAGCTAAACACAGCACGAATGGAACCTAGTGTGATGAGCTGATTGTGCTTGTCTTGTTTTTTTTCTGGTTAAAATTTCATTATAAAAATGTTTGCTAGTCCATTTTGTCTCGCTCGCTCTCTGACAGAAACAAAAAACAATTTTAGATCTTCTTTGGATTTTTTTTCTGGTTTTCTGGATTCTCAAGCTAAAAGCTGCTCAATTATTCTTGATTTTTTTGTTGTTGTTGCTTTTGGTGGCAGCTTAACTTAAAACCCAAGTTTTTCTTTTAAAAAAAATAATGATAGAGAACTCTGCTGAGAAAGAAAAAGCTTTTAATATTTAATGAAACAATGGCCAAGAAACCAAGAGAAACAACGAAGAATACACGACGAGAGGGAAAAGATCCAAGATATCGAGATCCAGAGATCGGATCCTCTCACCAAATAGCAGAACTTGAAGACAAAACTCACTGAAACGAAAATAATTTTCGTTGTTTGGTTAAAATCGATTTTGTTTGTCATGAATCATTTTATTATTTGACTGCTGTGTTCGGGGGTAACTGACTTTTGCAAAGCAAACTAAAATGGCGTGTTGATCATTTGCACAAATGCAATTTGCCTGCAAGCTACATTTGATTTTCAAACATGACAAATACAGATAAATTGTTTGTTAACTCGTTGACAAAACATTTTACACACCAACCAGACAAGAATAATTTGGCTTGCTTAATTCACAAGTGTTTAACAAATAAAATGTTGTTTTAAGCTCCGCCCTCTAGGCTAGAAATCATTCAAAAATCATACACGCAAACTAATGTAAACTTCACCGCAATGCTTTTTCGGAAAAAACAATCCTTTTTTCCAAGCTATTTTGGTCTACTTAGAAAAAAGGGTTAGATAAAAAATAATCCTTTCAAATCCGAAATTTTGGGCTTCTTAAAATTTTTGTTTCCAACTTAATTTTTTTGGAAATTTCCAGAAAAAAACATTTTTATCAAAATTGCAAAAACAAGACTTGAATTTTTATTTTTCTGGTACAAATTTGGCCATTTTTTACGTAAAAAATATTTTGTTATGGATGGTGGGGAGGAATGGTGGAGGAAGTAAACGAGAATTTCCCGGGACCACGATAAAATTTAAATTAAATTAAATTTAATTCAGTTTGTTGATTCATGTCGAGCAAGTGGGAAGGTGTGTGCGTGTGCGTCCATAAATTGCGTAGGTTTCAGTTATCAAAGAGTTGTGTTATCCAACAACACCATTTTTTGGATGTAAACAAACAACAACCAAAGATTTAATTACGTAGTTTATGAACGGGAGGAGTTTTGGCATCAGCAAAAAAAGAAGGAAAACTTTTAAAACAGTTTTAAATTTTTTGTTCTAAATTTAGTTTGGAAATATATTCTTAAATTTCATTATTATTATTTAGGGTAAATGAGAAAATTTCTCAAACAAACAACAAAATTATAATTGGTTAGCTTTTTTTCTGGTGAAAATTTGTTGTCTGTGTGTTAGTGTGTGAAATCATTAATTTTAGCCATAGCAAGTGAATGTTAGTCATTCATTTATTTTCAATGGAATTTTTTTGGTTCGCTCATCCATTCAATTACATTACATTTCACCATTCATTCTTCCTTCATTTCTATTTCTCACTAATTTTGCTCATCATAGTCCATTAATTTCAAAATTTATTATTATTTATCATGTTTGTGTGTTGCTTGTAAGCAAGTGTCTAAATGAGAAATATGAACAATTCTGGTGTGATAACAACATATTTCTGTTCATAATATTCATTCATTTTGTATTTCATCTTGTTTTTATCTTGAGTGTTTTGATCTTTTGTTTTTCAATGGTTTCTCGCTTTCTTGTTGTTTGTTGTTTTCTCCTCTGGTGCATTCGAATTTCGAATGTTTTTCGGTGGTGTGATTGCTCCACCTCTTTTTGTCCACAATTCAAATGAATGAATGTTCCATGGAAAAAAGAAGAATTTGAAGCTAATTTCCGTTGGTGTTGAAGTCAAACAACATCAAAATGTATTGCAGTGAAGCTCACTCGTTGACTGGTTTGCTCTATTTTTTTTGGACACCCACGCTGGTATTAAGTCCAAAAGGAAGAAAGAGAGCTTAACAAATAACGGAATGATGATAACCATGATGACGATGCTAATACAGTGATAATGCTATTGAACACTTAATACCACTATTGCACTATTGCTATATCTCCTATGTCCAATTCCTGTGTCTTATTATTATCCTGGTCTTCATCGTAATTCGTCTATAAAAGACATTACATCAACATTCACACACTAGTAAATAAATATAAACTAGATCATTTCTAGTTCCAAATTGTGATTGATTTTTGTTATTAAAGTCTGTGTGTTTTGAATTGATTTTTTTCGGTTTCTTTAAACAAAAAACAAAAAAATCATTCACAAAACCTAAGCATCAACAGCAAAAAAGAGCATCGTGTATGATGTCTGGATGTGTCCCGTCTGGGTGCTCAAAAAAGCCAAGAATCCAGATCTCAATTTTGTTTTTCACAGGATGCCTTTGGGAACCAATTTTTAAACGTTTGTTGTTGTGATAACTTTAAGTAAAAATATGTTGTTTGAATTTGTGTTTTTCCCCATTTCTCTGGTTCCAAATTTCTTGGAATCTTATTTTTTCCACACAGAAAAAATTCTCCATTGAAAATTTGCAGCATCCAATTTGCTTACAGGCTTCTGCTTTTCAGGATTCTGAATCTTGGATTCCTTCTCTCTGCCTATCTTTCATCATAAAATTCTGGTGAAAAAAGGTTGTTTTTATTTGCCAGAAACACTTTTTCTGGCAAAGATTACAACAGCTTAAAAAAATTCTATTTAATAGAAAAAATTGCACACACGTTTTGCACGGTTATTTGACCTGGTTCACATGTTTTTGACAAATCAAATTCTGGTTTTTTTTAAAAAAAAAGTGTAACACAAGTAAAATGACCCAGATTTTTTTTGTCCAGGAGTTTTTTTCAGCTCGATCAGTTAATCATCATAGCAGGTGGTCTCCTGCACAATCCAGAAAAGTGCTAAAAATATTTGAATTTTGTCCATGATGAGAATTTGTGATGATCTTGCCAATTTATCCACATTATGGACATGATATAGGCTTAGTGCAAACACATTTCTCGTCACATTCTCACTCGCTGGCTCGGTCTCTCGGTCTCTTAGGACCGTAGACCTTGTCGTTTTATTTACATTTAGCCTTTTCCGTTAAAATAATAATGCTCCATTTAATGGCCATTGTCCATAAAAACGCACAGCAAACACATTGAAAATTATTTGCCAAAATCCAAACAAACAGATTTCACGTTAAACATTCAATTTTTTCGTTGAATAATTTTGCATTCAAAAAACAAAATTTAAAAAAAAAAAACATTATTTTCCTTTGAGCATTTGTTTCAATAATTTTCTATGATTTATAATTTTGTTTGCAAACATTTTTTTACTGCTGGAATAATTCCCGTAAATTAGATGAAAAAACAGCAAAACAGATGAAATTATGATTGTTGGCATCCATTTTTGTGCTGACTTTTGACGAAACCAGCCAAAAACAATATCATTTTTTCCTTGTTTTTATGTGAGAAACAACACTAACTTAACAGAAAGTTTTCTACAGAATCAGCAACAGTGGAGAATCGTCAAAAAAAATAATTTCATTCATTTATATTCATTAGAGAAGTTGTATTGTAGCAATGTGTGTGTGTATGGCTGTTTTATTGTATCAAATTATTAGATAAAACTCTACAATAATAAGAAATTTTGCTACTTTTGGTATGGCACTTCACTATGATGCTATGCCATAGGTGTGTGTGGTGGTGCATGGCTGGCTGGCTACCTGCACTGCTGATTGGATGCGGTTTGTAATGTTTCTGACAAAAACTGCCACTTTTAGAAAAAAGTTTCTCTCGCACAGTTGTCTAATAATTGAATTTATTATCTAGTGTGCTAAGATGCTGCCTACCACTGGGTTATTCATATGATTTCCGACTGACTTTCGCACCATAACACACTCATAACAACGGTGTGGAAAACACATTTCCAGAACGTTTTCGCTCTCTCTTGAGATTTGCTATTTCATTTCTTCAGTAAATGCCAAGTGTCAACTTTTGACTTTTTTATTAAGTTAATATTTTTCTTTAAAAAGAATTCCAACCGGAACTTCTTTATTATAATTATCCAGGATACCGAAGCTTATTTTACCAAAACCAGCTTTAAACCTTTCTCAATTATCTCAATTAATTTTAATTATAATTTTTTTTTGCTATTTTGTTTTAAAACAGATTCTCCAAATAAATTATAAATAATGTCTGCCATTGAGAATGTGTGATCCATTTTCATCTTCTGCATCATCTTTTTCTCTTGGTTTTTCTGTCTAATTTCCGATTGTTGAAAATGAAGAAGAATGAATTGTGAATCTGCCAATGGGCACGTTAATTATTATTGCATTTTTTTTTGCTTTGGCAAATTTCCAACAAGAATTAATGATTCGTTTCATGGTTGGCTCACTGGCTTACTGAGCATTCGTCACTATTATTTTTCTTTTCTTGTTTTTGTTGTTATTGCGGAATTGACGCCTAAGGGCGATTTAAGACCAAGATATTTGATCTGGCTTGTATATTCACCACACACACAATTTGACATCAAAAGCCAATTGCATTCAGCATCGTTAAACAAGCTAACCAAGCAAATGTTTTACCCCCAAAGGTCTGTTTTGATGGCCGTCAAATACAGACACTCAAATTAGACAAAACACACAAAAGACAATCAACTACATTCGATAAAACAACATTATTTTATACAACACATTTACACAACACAAGACAACACAAGACAAATGTGTTTGTGATAGATTTCGCATTCCAACATAACCGAATATAGCTTTAAGAAATCATTTTAGTAAGTCATATTACTGAAATGATCTAATCATGTTTGATTATGGTAATGATAATGGACGAATGGATCATCACCATAATTCATATTCCTCGCCATCTTTGTCGTCACCGACGGCTGTTGAATCGTCAACGTCCATTTCACTTATCCAAGATCCGTTATTTGAATTGATTTTGAATCATCACCATCGATATGTGATCAATGCGGCCGGTGTCCACAATCATACCGGTCATAATCACCACCATGTTCATTCATCAGGTGCATCATCGTCAACTTCACCAAGCACTGGTGGTGTGTCTCCCAGTTCAACCGTATCATCATCATCCGAAGATTCTTCGCCAACATCATTCTTTTTGTTAACGAATCAACATGCTAACAAATCCGATTTGAATCTGTTGATTCCATTGGTTTC
>JAOWBP010051493.1:0-15451 GCA_028571105.1 Tragopan temminckii | reverse complement strand
GCCCCATCCCTGGAGGCATTCAAGGCCAGGCTGGATGTGGCTCTGGACAGCCTGGTCTGGTGGTTGGTGACCCTGCAGGGGAGTTGAAACTAGATGATCACTGTGGTTCTTTTGAACCCAGGCCATTCTATGATTCTATGATTCTATGATCCTTTGACACTAGGTGTTATTCTGGTGCATTCAATCAGTATAGTAAAATCTGACATTACTAATTTTGTTCCCCAGTTCTGACTTTGTGGTTTTGCCCTAACCAAGATGTTTCTCCTGCCTGGTACTTCGAGGATTCGTAATTTCCCTCACCTTAGTGGCTGATATTCAGGTGTAATCTTTACTGTACTATTTTCTCAGGTTCTTCTGGGGATAGCGAGTGGATCAGTGGATAAGCAAGCCTGTCCTCTAAGGAAAAGTGAAAGTACTACTGAAAGTGGGAAAAGAGAAGAAAAGTATATACTTGAGAGAGAGATCATGGCTCAATCATGAGGTATGCTGAGGTTTTTCCAAGATTTTGTGCAGTATATAATTCATCAAAACACAGTCACCCTTTTATATAAGAACAGAGCACTGAGGTAAGAAAGTTAGTTTTTGGTCCAGACTGAAATGTTTCAGCAAGCTGGGAAAAAGCAAATTAATGAGAAATGTGAGGAAATAGGATTTTACTGTTAGGAACATCAAACATATTTGAAAGAGGATGTCATAAAAATCAGGTCCTAGAGCTCAAGCTGTTTGCTAAAAATCTCTTCAAACACATTGCTGAATGTACTGCTCCACTAAAAAGTCCAATAGGGTTGTAATGAGAATGAAGATGATTTTTAGGGAGAGGTGGATCATCCATTCATGGACTCAGAAATGGTTTCTGTCCAGAAATGGAAACACTGAAAAAAAGACTTAAGAAAGATTTAAGAAGCAAGAGTCATTACAGTACAAAAGACTCACAGGAATGTTAATTTTTTTCTGGACTTTCTTTAGGTCTCAAAAGAGTCTAAGTGCATGAGAAATAATTTAAATATGACCAATGTGATTAGTTATGGGCTCAGTCAATGCCAAACTGAAAGTAACAGAAAGTTGAACATAAGTACATAAGCGTGTGGAACAGTTTGGCTCTTGTCATGCCTTTTTTTTTTTTTTTTTTCTTGATCATTTTACATAAACGTTGAGAGAGTTCAGGAATAATTAAGATCCCAGATAATCATCAGGTGGGCTTCTCTTTCCAATTCTAAGAAGACCATTGTCTCAGTCTGACATACATCAAAACTTGCCAACAGCCTGTGCCTCTGCTTGGATTCTCCTTTCCTAGGTGCAGTTTTGATAAGAACAGGATTATCTTAGCTGTCTTTGGATAACTCATCTGCACAAGCTATTGCGATGTATACATAATAAAAATAAGTGTTAATGTTGACATAAATATGAGTTACAGTCATTACAGTTTTACAGAGGTACATCCTGCCATAGCTGGATCCTTCTTTGACCTCATCATGTGTAAGGTTCAAGCTTGTTCCAGTTGTGAAAACACTGAGTTTGTTAATATGGGTATTGTTGCTGTCTCTAGGATGTAACATTGAAAGTATATAGCCAATAGGGAAAACGCTTGCAGCTTCCTGGTATGAGGTCTTATTCTGAAATCCCTTCCAGTGCTAGAAATAAACTGGCAGCTACTGAACAAAGAATAAGGGACTGCAGAGTAGTACCAGGTAGCTACTAGGCAATGTGCTTTCTGCAGAGAAAAAGAAACACCCATGACAGTCACAGGCTGTTGTAGCTGAGTGAATGAAAGCCTGTCTGAGAGCTAACAAAAGGAATTGTTCACGATCAGGCATCAACAAAGAAAACAAAAATGAAACAATCCTGGGACATTTTCTCTAGAAATAGAGGTAGAATCTTTCAGATTCTGTGGACCACTATCAGACTTGAAATGGAAATAAACTTGATTCATTTTCTACAAAAATCTGGGGCTACTGAAACAGGTTTCTTTGTCTGTGCCAAGCACTTATGTTGTTTTCTTAACCCCACCAGCAGTCTTTTTTTTTCTCACTTAGTTATGTCAGCAGCCTATCCACCTTTGATTCCTCATCAATAAGGGAATGCAGGATGCCGCACTTTGAGGCAACTACCATGCTGTGAAAGAAAACATGGTAGCATTTCACAAACATTGCTACTCTAAGGTGAATACCATCACAAACACCTGATTGTGGATTTTGAATCTCAACTAAGAGATACGGTGTGTATCTCTTAGACATCAGAGCCCTGTTATCTATCTAAGAAGTGCATCTTCTTAGCACACCTTTGGGTTACCTTGAGGTTCTTCGTGAGCTATGTGCTCCCACGATAACAAACAGGAGACTTCCCTATAACAGAGTAGGGGCAGGGAGCAGTGCAAGAACATGGGATCTGTCAGGGTACAAACCTCAGCAGAACTGCCTGGAGCTCCAGCCTCTCATCCTTAGTCACACTGAATGGGTACAAGAGGGTCTCCTTTCAGGCACAGCCTTGGGCCATGTGGTCTTGGTGAAGCATGGGGGTGTGTCCTAGCTTGTGGATACCAAGACAACTGATGCTGAGAGTGTTTCTTCCCTCTCTGATGTCCAGCTCCAGAGTGAAACACTTTTATTCTCCAGGCTATTTCATTTTCAGATAAGACAACATTATTGAGAGATCAACCACAATACAGATTAGCCCAATGCCATTCTTTTCAGTGTAGTTTTAATTGCTGAACATCGGGAGTAAATATATATATTCAGGCTGGAAGCAAATACCAAAGAGATGAAAAAAAAATAAATCTGAACTCCAATGGGAAAAGTTTTACCTCTACCACTAGAAACAATGACAAAATATTCTTTTTGAAGGTAAAGAACATTCACTTTTGGAAACAAAGTGATCCTCAATAAATCCTTTTCTTGTGTTAGCAACATCTGAACAACTCCTTTTAAAATGCAAAAAGTGCTAATAGTGCATGAATTGCCACTCTTTTCTGTATGCTCCCACATATGCCTCATGACCTGGACAAAAAATTTTACACCGCTGTTCAGTCATTCTGATTTCAAAAACAAAGAAACAAACAAATAGCATTTGCAGACCTATATGCTCTGCAAATTTAAACCCATTTTCCTTTAATTTGTATGCTTTTAGCTCTTACTCAGGACAAGGTGATCAGCAGGGTATAGGTTCCCGTGGGGAAGAGCGGACTGTCAGCTGTGACAAGAAAGGACAGGGCAGAGCTGACAATATGGCTAATTATTGTAGATTTACCCATGTCTTTGAAGCTGGAAAAAGTTGACTCTGAAAAATTTGACACTCAGGAATCTGTGCCATCAAATTAAATTCCTCTGAAGTTTTCAGGAGACACTCATGGAGGTAAACCTGGAAATGTCTCTTAGTCTCATGAGAACTCAACAGCCTTGACAATGATGGTGAAGCCTTCAGAGCAGCAGACTGCATCCCACTGAGTGAAGATGCTGATGGACACAAGCTCTTTTGCTCTGTTATCCCTCAGTCAGACAGAGAGATCTGCTCCAAGCTCAACCAGAATTCACAGAGGAAAAATGCAAGTAACAGAACATTTTCCATTCTTTTCAAAATTTAAATTAATGCCATCATTTCCTTCTAAACTTTTAAACAGTTTGATAAAAAAATAAAACCATCATTGCAGTTGCTGGAAAGCATAAAATCCAAAATCAGTTTTGTTTTCTTAGTACAAATCTGACACCTAGTAAAAGCAGACTCTTCTAGTATTTGCTTCTGCTTAATTTAAATGTATTTCTCTGGTTTGTATCTTACAGGATGATGGGCTTCAATCAGTAAGAGTCTTTTCAGAAGAATGTACCTAATTACAACTCTTTCAACTAAATCAACAATGCAGTTGGATAATTACAGTGTAGCAGAGCGAGTTAAATCAGAGCCTCTAAAAACAGTATTTTTCAAACAAGAAAACTGAGACAGTTTCAAGATACCTCTTACTTATCAATTAAAGACTAAGTGTGAAAACCACAGTTTTTCTGGGCTCTGTAATCAGCCATCAAACACAGCCCTGAAGAAATGACTGCTGACTGTAGTAGCTGGTTGCCCCAAAACAAGGAATGGATGGAAAAAGGACAGAATTCAGCAACTCAGAGTTGCATGCACATTTTACCAAATAAAAACTTTCATCTGGTGGTATTCCAGGAATGAGTTTCTATAAACATGCCAAAAAGTGGATTTTTCTGCCTGAAGAGGTCAATATACTAATTTGAGCAGGCATTTTCCACCATTTTTATTCTTCTTCTATTGCATTTGTTGATCAGAAGCCTCACAAGTGATGGAAAAAGGGAAAAGCCAAAATAAAATAGTTTGTGCCTTGAAAGATCTAGTAACAGAAAGAAAAAAAAAAAAACCAAACAGGCTGTTTTGGAGAAGTGAGCGAGTTGCATGGTGGCAAATAGCTTTACTCCACATTAGATGGTAGGTCTGGTTATAGAAAAAGAGGTAGTGTTTCCTCCCGAAATTCCCATACTCTTGTCTCAGGACTATGACCACAACTCAGCAGAGCTTTGGATCACACTTGATCAGATTTACGTGATGAAAGGTACTGATCGTGATTTGTTTAGCCTCGTACTACATGTAGAATTTAGAATGTTTACTTCTATTTATGGTACTCGATCACTAAAATTTTGGATGTACGTTGCTCAGAATTTAATACTCCCAAATGATGTACTTGTGATCAGTTTGGATAATTAGACCAAAGTCTTGCAAAAGCCATTTCATGTTACTCCTCTGCAAAACCTTTCCACAGGTAGGGCTGTAAACTGCACTGAAACCTTACAGTTCTGCTATGAAATCAACTAAAAATATAACTGGAGTGGCCAGTGTACTAATGTTCCCCCATTCTCTCCTAGCCAATAAATTGAGATGATATTACCTGGCCTTTTTGTACTGTTCTTCATCAAAAGCACAGTCATAAAGTTAACCTTGCAGAGGATGCAAAAAAGTAATTGAAGTCTTCTTGCTTGCTGCTTTGTAGTACTTGAGCAATTGAATATGAGTTGGGGAAGACAAGAAGGAAAAACTTAAATGCTTTACTGCAAGTATTTATTGAAGTAAGACCTACTAAAAAAAATAAAACGATGTGAGGTTTGAGACAATTCTGTGGCTTAAAATTTTGTCATAATTTGTTTGAAAACAGGAGAAGAAGAACTTCCTTGATTTGCCTGTCATATATCACAGAATGAGTGCACATTTTTCTTTGCTGCGATGGTAGCAGTAGGTTCCACTGACTGAAACAGACAGGTTCTCCTGGTTTCTGTATGTGTGGTGTCCCTGAGTGAGGTTCCTGCAGTTGGAAATGGAGAGGATGTCACTCAAGGCATGAAAAGCTTCTTGGTTTTAGTACATGATACACTAACATGGCACTTAGAATTGAAGATCCTTGTAGATTACATCCAGCTAAACTATTCTATTCTTTTCTGTTCTGTACTGGTCTGTTGTAACTTGTGTTCTGCATTTGGCACTTGTAAGACAGTGGACACAGACCATAGTTCATGTAGTGGTTGCCAACCCTGCCTACAACAGGGGGTTGGAACTAAATGATCTTTGAGGTCCCTTCCAACCCCAGCCATTCTATGATTCTATAACATGGAGCAGAACTGATCCTGGATGTTTGCACTGTACAAAATCGACGAAAACTTGAGTTGCTCAATGTGATGTGGACACTGTCAGTAACAAAGTTAACAGTAGATAGCTTTTGTTCATGCCCAGAAGGTAAAAGGAGCAAGGAGTAAGAAAAAGTTCAATTTGGCCCTGTCCAGCAACAAAAATTCTGGTAAATTCAGAAGCATGTCACAGCAGTACTTAACTGAATTTTGCAAATTGCACTAGATTGGGAAGAGTTGGGAAAATACCAAAATTAGAGATGACAGGAAAGGAATTCTAGGGACATGTCAGATACAGGATGGACTTGCCAGCAGATACGATCATAACCTACAAGCATTTGAAGCATGTAACCATCAAGAGTAAAATCTTGAAATCATAAGAAATTTTTCTGCTAATAGAAGTGAAGTCACAATTTAATTCCAAACATGACAATTAATATTCCACGAGGCATAGAAGACTAAGAAGATAAGGAAAAGAGAATTTGCTTACAAATGCTGGAATTCAATCAGGCTAAACTTCCTGCTAACATCATGTGTGACGCAGTATTATGCTCTGTCAAAGGGAATGTTCAAATCTATTAAAATAGACTGGACTAAGCACAGGAAAACATGCGGTTTTAATAAGTTTTTCTGGAGCAATCCTCTGGTTTCAGAGGCTGAATTAGTCCTTCACATTTTAAAACTTTTTTTTTACAAACATAAACCAACTAAAGCATTTCTAGAATTTGTTTCTGAGTTCACACGCAGTCTGCAAAATAAGGGGCACAATTTTCATAAACTGGTGTTTACATTACTCAGCCCACTGAAAAGAAAAACAAGCACTTAGTTTTGCATATTGAATTACAACAAATTTTTATTTTGACTTAAAATTTAAGATTCTGACTCATCCAGGTTTATAAAAAGTGCTGCTAAGCCAAGTAGTTGTTGTGCTTTGGTTCATTGCTCCCAGTCCCAGACAGCTTAAATGGTCATTCTTGTGTACAGAAAAATGTTGCATGCTGAGGATACAGGGATCATAAGAAGATCTTTCAGAATAGTTTAATGGAGAAGTCAAGATGGATGGAAAAGAAGTCTGCTATGAGATAGAAAGCAGTTGCCATCATTTAGATGAAAACAAGACAAATAGTGGGGGGAAAAAAAAAAAAATAGAAAAAAAAATCAAAAGAAGAAAAAAATGATTCAAACAAAATGGCTGTCCCAATTCTACAGAGGATGTTCTCTAAGACATCCCTACTTTATGCCTGTGAATTGTTCCTAGTTATTCTTCTTTTGCACATTTTAAGGTTCTTCATACGGGTCTTGTGAATGCCATATAAAGAGTTTTAGTACATGACTTATAGGACCAAGGATACTGATTGCATCACTGAACATACACAGGTCACTCCAAAAGTAATGCCTCCTATTTATTTCAGATACAAAGAGCACAATAACATTGTTTGGTAGAACAAATTTTCAGCTACAAAACTCTACTTTTCAACACAGTCCCCACCGTTAGCTATGCAGTGATGAACAAGAGCCTGCATGCCACGCTCATCAAAATTTATACCAGCAGAGGTGATGCACTGTTGCTGTTGCCACTGTTGAAATGCACCACCCACCACCCCACTGTGCTCACAGCCACTGTTTGGTCTCCATAAATATTCAACAAGCATTAACGAATGTCAATGAATGACATTATTTTCTTAATGGAGGAATTCAATGACACATCTTGGCTTCATATGCCCTCCCATGTCAGACACCATTTTGTCAGCCTGCCCCTCTGCTGCCATCTGTCACACAGTAACAAAATACAATGGAATATTGGCAGGAAGGTTCAACTTGTACTGCCGTATCACCAGCATCCACCTCTGATGTCATGGGCTGACAAAATAAAATAGGAGGCATTATTTTTGAAGCAGCACTTGTATCATTTTTTCCTTTCACTTCACTCCCTACTTCTCCCCTCCATTACATACATCAGATGAAAAATGCCCCAAAGTACAATCACATAAACAAACTGATTGTTCTCTGGGAAGTTATGCTTTCTCAAGCTAAACATCTGTACGTCACTGCATTACATAGTCTCCCAGACTTCAAGTACCTGTGGTCACAGTAGTCAAATGAGAAACAAAGAGTGCTGTACTGAAAATGGTCATGATAGTCCTCTGCCTCCTGAAATCTACAAAGTCTCTTCTGTTAAATCTGACTAGAATAATACTTTGTTCTGCTTACTGCTTGTTGCAAGACTTCATGTTTTATGAAAAGGAATGTATTTTTAATATTGAAAGAAAACTCCATATTCGGGGGGGGGAAAAAAGAAATTCCAGATATTGTTAAGGTATTTTAACTGACAGCAGCTCTTTAATTCTGCTGCTATAGCAATTCCAAATGAAATACACTGAAGTGGAACTGCATTTCCCTACAGGCCTACTGTGAATTGATTAACTTTTGCTGCTTGGATCAAGGTTCAAAGAATTAGGAGAAGGCACTGAAGCAACGCAGAGGCCTCCTACTTGCAAACCTTCAGATCTAGTTATGGCTAACACTACAGGTGAACTGACAGCGTCCTTTACCCATTAGGTTATACATTCATATATATAAGCCTAAACTGGTTCCTTTTTAAAATCAGCAACAAAATAATGACTAATATTTTCTAAGTAATAAACACACAAAAATCCACCTTCGAATCTGCAAACTTCAACAATGTCTTGAGTTTGAATCACTCGTATGAAGCAGTTACTTTAGTTTTATGTACCTGAATACTGAAAGGATTTTGGAAATTTTCCATATTACCTCAACTCTTCTTCCACTGAAATCCATTAACTACTGATTACTTTAATGATTAATTACCTTAGCAAGCCAAGATGGTTCACATCCTAAAATCCCTCTTTCCTCCTACATTGCATGGAAACAGAAAATACAAACTTATTTTTGGAAATAATTGTGTTTCAACCTGACAGGCTGGAAAGTTATGAACTGTGTAACCTAGCAAATTGGAACTTGCATGCAGAATAGTTTTCTTGATGGCACAATATCCAAGTATAGCTGACTTTGACTTTTGTGAAATTTTCTTCCCACCACATTGTGAAAAGAATGCTTTCTATTCTACTGCTTACAGAAAGGTATTCATAGTGTTGTCAAATCTAAATAGCTACACTACAGGAAAAAGTCGGAGCAAACTACAGGGACCCACAGTTTCTGAGCTATGAAAGGGCTCCAGAATTTTGTAAAAAAAATGTGATTTATTACTCTTCCTTGAATCATACAGTCCATTGTAGTTAATATTGCAAAATATTCTGTATTTGTAAAGTCCTGTTTTCCCTTCCCTAAAACTGTCTGTAATGGATCAGTTTCACATCAAAAGTTTGTTAAGTTCAAGGAATTTTTTATCGCCTACCTCTGAACTTGTGCTCTAAATGAACTATACCTTTAAGCAATGTAATTTCTAAACTGAAAGTGATTGTCGAACCATTCTAAGATGGCAACTAGTGACTAAGAACACACTCTCAAGCATGCTAAACATTAAAAATAAATGGTTTCTGCAGCTTGCTTTAACTTTAAAATACTTGCATCATGTTAGAACAAAGGTAGACAGCCTCTCCTACCCCATGCCCCTTAACCAAAGTGCAGAACTGAACACTGCGAGGAGATAAAAACTTAAACTTTATGAAGTATATGAAAGGAATTGTCCCAAAATAGTTAAAAATGACAGAGATGGCATATGTTGGTCACTTTAGCCAAGCACGGACAACACAAAGCAGCAGCATGCAAACAAGGAGGATGCTGAAAGCCAAATACATCCCAATAAGCAACAGTCTTCTCCATCACAGTGAAAAAGATGAAAACAAAATGTATCCAAGTGAAATCAAGCTAAAATAATGAGATCAAGTGCTGCCAGTATTCCAACAGTAGTTTAAATTCTAAGCAGACTACCTGGAAAAAAGGCTGAGATTTCACACAGTGCTTACACTGAAATTAAGGACAAAGCTAACAAGGAAGTTAGTGATGACAGCTAAAATAATTCTTTAAATTAGTGACAATAAACCCAACGCAAATGAGTCATAGAACGGATGTACACATGAAACCAAAATATAAGCTCATAACAGACAATGCACTGTCACATCTTTGTAAGAATTGCTGGAAGATTATCATGATGTTTTTGCCTAAAGAAGATAGTTTCCAAATATGTTTCAGCTGGGATATGATGATTCAGACGGTAAAAGAGCTGCTACTGAAAATAACAATTATATGCAAAGAAGTAAGTAATGGAAGTAAGAAAGCCAAAATAATAATTAGACATCTTTCCTAAAGTCCTGTAGTGTTAACAGCATGTGAGACATTGAGGAGTCAAGCAAAAATCAAGCAAACCTGTTCCCCTAAAAGAGATTTTTCCCAGAAGACTGTGGCCAGAGTACTCTACAACTTGGCTTAATGCAGAATATTTTCAGAACTTCATGCCAAAGCGAGTTACTGGAGGAAAAACAGAGTTCTACCAGAGGTTACACTTTAGACCCCCAAATTAAAAAGAAATGCAGAACATACGTCCATACATAGCAATACTAAATTAGTTTAGAGACTACTAGAGTTTGTAAATTATCTGACATTTCTCCACAGATGTATGTGATGACTGAAGCAGTCCTTAGAGGAAGGTGCTCAGATAAAATGAGTTTAAATAAATGCAACAGCATGCTAACAGCAATGAGCTGATGGCAAGAGAGATTCATCAGAAGCCAAAAAAGGAGGCTGCAGTGAAATGGAACATCTCTTACAGAGAAGGACAGCTCATACATCAAGACCTCTGCTGTCAAAAAAGCCAGGCAAGAATTGCAGAGGGCTTTGTACAAAAAAGTTGCACATGCAGAGTCTAACTAGTATGTCCAAAGATAGGATGTGAGGAAAGGAAATGCTATTGTAAATCACCAAAGGGATTTTATAAAAGGTATCTCCCACCCAAATGCTCTCTCCTTTGACACATTCTCTTAAACTGTCAGTTCTCCACTTCCTTACTAGTACCAGCACAGAAATAAGGCATTTGCACAGGCATAAGATAAGCTTACAGTACCATTAAATGTGCCAGTTACATGCCAGTTTCAGAGCAAGAGCCAGAATTAATCATTTTAAATTACAATTTTTGCACATTTGTGCCCAAGAAGGCATGACACTATGTCAAAATGCCAGTTGGTCTTTCAAGTACACTTGAACTGTTTGAGAGAAATTGAGCAAATAAAAGTCTGTGAAAGACAGGCCACAGATAACTCTTGACATTCCAGAGAATTTATAGAATGGAAGACTATCTTGTTCAGCAAATTGTGGTTCAAGTGACAAAGCCAAGTGGGGAACTTCAGGCCAAATGTTCCTCCAGCAGACCTTCACACAAAGCAGGAGTAGCATTTTCCATTGAAAACTATCCAAACAATCTCATTACACTGCTTTTCAAACGGCTGGGAACCTGGAGATGGAATATCGGTGGTTACCGTTCTCACTCTTTGTGGACAAAGCAGTGATACATCCTAGCAAGTGTAATGGGCAAGCAATAAATTTGGTAAGATGGACAGACAGTTTTTTGGTTGTGTTTACTTGGAAGCAGAAGCTAAGTCATATCTACTCATCCCTAAGACACTGTTGGTCAAAAGGTCACAACAAAACTTACAGTGTTAATGCCCTTACCTTGGGCCTTACCAAAGCTGTAGGCCCACCTCTTCTAGGCAAGAGACCAATACTGCAAATTGTTTGATAAAAAGGTACAGTTCGCTGCATATTGGAGTGCTGCTGAAGGGACAGTGCTGGATAGCACAGCAGGAACAGTAGCACAAGTTTGTGCTGCATACAGATGAAAAAACCTCTCTAAAATTGTACTCTTCTGTTATGTACACATGCAGAAATACAAATATTGTAGTCCATGAAATGTACAGTTTACCTGATCACTTTCTGTAATCTTTGAAATACATACTTAGTTGAATCTGACCATTAGAAAGCAATAAAGAAAAAAAATGAAGAATAGAGATACAAGAATCAGATGTTCTGAAAAACTGCAGAACTGTGAACACCTATAATGGCTGTGGCATAGGCAACCACACATAACTTTTACTACAGATCAAACACACGTATGCAGTTCACATTTCAGCCTTCCACATCACCATGAAGATGTGCCCAAAGTCAAGGTGAAATTCTTTCTGACTAGTAAAATGGCCCAAAGCACTAGACTGGGATGTTGAACACATTCATAATCTTTCCAGCTCTGCTGCTTACATTCTAGAGCATAAAAAATTCCCCATTTCTAGACAAGGAGTTATATTGGTTTCAAGCATAAAATGCTCAGAAATCTGCTGTGTCTTACATGACGCAATTCTGAGATAAGAGAGTACAAAAAACCACTACTATAAAATGCTCTATTTATCCTTCTTTTGAATATCCACAAAGGTGAAAGATTTAACATCTATACAAACTTCATAGTAAGGAATACGTCAGTTGGTAGGTTTGATTTTTTTTAAACAAAAAAACACACAGAATTATTTTCCCAGGGCCTAGCTAAGACTTGCATGTACTGTAAGCTCTGTGCATATTTCTCTTTTTCCAGCTTGTGGGTACAGCTGGAACAGTTTCCACAGGACAAAAGAGGAGGTCAGAAACGGCAATGTTTCCTGTTTTAACAGTGACATTGTTCAGATCCATGATTTCCTCCTCCTCCTTTCTGTTATTCCTCTAATATGGTAATCCTTTATCGTATCTGCTGAATGCTCAACACCATTCAAGGCTCAGGGAACAGTTTTTTAATCACTTAAAGTTCCCTTAAACAAGACACATCTTTGGTGCTGAGACTACAGGGTGCCTGAAATGGTGTACAGAGGAAGAGGAAGGGGCAGGAAGGAGAAGGCACCAACAGCCTGAGAAAACAATTAGTAGCCTTCACTGGAATCTCTGAACCTACCCTTTCTTAGCCGAGCCCCTTTCTCCTTCTTTCTCTTCGAAATTTGTCCCATCTGTGGTAAATGCAAAGCCATGTATTGCTTCAGAAATATCAGTATGTAGGATTTAAATAATTTACTTCATATAAACAAAAAAATCTAGGAACACAGAGAAGAAAAAATAATGCTAGAGAAACTGTATGTAGAAATTAGTAGTCAGGAATTTGAGTCCTAGCTGCACAATTAATATAGCATAAACAGTACAAACAGCCCAGCTTAACAATTATCAGTTAATACAACTCTTCTTATGAGAACTTTTAGAAAACAAACAAAAATTGAGACTGTGCAAAAGGTTTCAAGATACTTTCTACTCTTATTTTTTAAATTTGGCATTTGCAAAGAAAATATAAGTTCATATTTAAATTTCAATCATCGTACATCTCTGAAATGTGGAAAGAATTAATAGTGAATAAAGTCAATTGAAAACAAAACCAAAAATAATGCAATTTTTCCTCTCTAAGTTTAGCCAAGTTAGTTCAAATGCTGTATATTACCACATATCTGTATTGTTTTTCCTCACAGGATCTCAACAGGCCTTCACAAGCTGTAAAAAGTAGTATGTCTCTGCATCTTAATGAAATTCATAAGGAGCAGATAAAAGTCCTTGCACACCCTGTAGAGTTAAATGCAACTATATCTTGGATACAGCATGCTTCAAGCAGGTAAAATACAGTCCATCTAGTGAAAAGACAGAATACCATGTCCTGTTACAATACAAAAGGAAAGGCAAATATGAAGATTGCATTCACCCTTGTTATTATTATGTTAATGCTATTCTTCTTAGCAACGACTACAAGTTCTCAATTCTTTCTGGAAGATTAACCCCTGGCACTACAAAGAAAATGCCATTGAGAATATCTGTACAGTGCTATAAATCTGCAGCGCTGTGAATATCTCCTGCAGCACAGAGGTACCAGGACCTCAACTGTCCATCCCAGTTTTGTTGTGCATGCTCTGTACCATAGCTCAAGATATCAGATCACACTTCTTGCTAGATCCTCCATCAGAAAACCTGAGTCTAATTGGGATAGTGAATCTTTACTCCAAACCTTCTGTGATTGCTTTCATCACATATTCCACTACAGATCAGACTTACCTTCTTTTGATCATCATTACTGGGTGAAAGAGAAGTAGGCATATACTAATCAGACAGAAAAAAGCCTGGGTGGGATACAATAGGTAAATTTTCCACCTGTAAGCATATAAAAGTGGAAGCTCCACTGATAGGAACAATCTATTGATAGCTTTTTCATCTTTAGGGGAAAATGTGCCACTTTAACATCCAAACTGAGTGTGAGATGGAGGTAATCAGAACACAGCACAGGGACAGGTTTTCTGTAGTGGGACAAGAAGAGAATAATGCAGTACGGGGATGCTTTGCCCCAGTCATGTTTGAAGTCTGACATGATAAACTTTGGCTTTGGAAAGGTTCCTGACCTCATCTAGAACTATAGATGCATCAGAAAGGCCTCACCATGCACTTTCCTGGCACACATCTTAAGATGATAGGTAAGGTATATGACTAAGAGCACATTGCATTGTAAACATAGATGAAACTTTGCTTTTATGAACTTCACAGTCCACAAGAAAGACATGATCATATTTCTTGCCCTTTTTTTTTTTGAACAGCAGCGTAAAAGATACTGTCTAACAGCAGGCTAGACCAAATATGGACAACTCTAGGCCCACAGGCTGCATGCAGCATGGCCCAGCCCATCCTGCCAGCCAGCAGTCTGTCTGTCTTGTGCCATCATGGTGGCAGCTCTTCCCTGCCAAGAAGTGCGGTCCAGCTCCAAGCGTGCATCCATTGCTCAGCAACAACCAAACAGCAGTATGCAATTGGAACTGCCTGGCCTAAAATCAGGATGGGGAGGGTGCAGCAGGTTGTTAAGGCATGTTGTAGCAAATGATTGTATGCATTTTGATACATTGGCTAAATACAGTCCTGTGAACAACAAAAAAATATGCAGCCTTGCTTTCCATTTTGATAAAGGGATTTGAGAAGAGTTTTCAAGATTGCAAAAAGAAAAGAAAGAAAAAGCATATTTGCAACACAGTTTTCGGTTAGCATAAATACATCACCTGAAAATTTTCAAAAGGAATGCATAGAGTTGCAATCAGACATTGAACTAAAAATTTGATCATGTCCCTCTACTGGATTTTTATAAAACTTCCCTAACCACAAATCACTTCACTGTAACATCTTTTTCACATCATCACTTTTTGGCAGTACGTACATTGGTGAATAACTATTTTCAAGGATAAAGCAAAAGAAGAGTAAGATTTCATCAAAAAACTCTGAAGAGCATATTGAGAACTCACTAAGAATTAAAATAATTGCCATTGAACCAGACTGATGCATTCTTAGAGCAGATGTTGGTGGGATAGCAGTAGAGGTTGAAAGTCCCCACCAGTATCCTATTGCATTTTGTTGCCATTTGACAGATGGCAGCAGAAGACAACTTCAAAACATGACATCTGACATGGAAGTGTGCATGAAACAAAGGTACGTGACTGAATTCCTCTATGTGTAAAAAATAGCAGACATTGACATTCATTGATGCTTTCTGAAGACAAACTG
Source organism: Tragopan temminckii (assembly GCA_028571105.1). NCBI lineage: Eukaryota > Metazoa > Chordata > Aves > Galliformes > Phasianidae > Tragopan > Tragopan temminckii. The sequence continues at coordinate 308 of JAOWBP010051493.1, read as the reverse complement.
TGGATATGAAAACAGTGAGCAGACAGTGGTGGCTGGTGTGTTTCAGAGGTGGTAACAGTGATGTGGAAGAGAAGCCATGTTCTGAATGGCCATGAATATTTTTACAAATATGCAGGCTCTTCTTTACCACTGGTGAAAATGCATAGCTAATGCTGGTGACTATGCTGAAAAATAATATTTTGTAGCTGAGAATTTTCTCTATTATATAATGTTACTGTACTCTTTGCATCAGTTGTAGTTTCCGTGGAAATAAATAGGAGGCATTACTTTCAGAGTGACCTATGTATATGTAGCCCAAGACAATTCCT
>JAOWBP010051492.1:0-15453 GCA_028571105.1 Tragopan temminckii | reverse complement strand
TCACAGAGCAAGGGACTCATCAGCAGCTCCTGGCTGAAAAAGGCTTCTACTATTCACTGGTCAATGTTCAAAGTGGGTCTTGCAACATGTAAATTAAAGGCAGTACTTCTCTCCGAAGTGTCACTCTAATTATTTCAATACTACATAATATTACTGGTCAGTCTTGATATTTTTTTTCCTCCAAAACTAAAGACTTTTTATAAATCCTATGACAACAGGAAATAACAACGTACCAGTTTCTCACTACTAGTTTTCATTATTCAAACTACTTTACTACGTGCCCAAAGTAGAAGCCTGTTACACCCATAAAAGTAGAAGCTTGCTAAGCCAAATTTAATTCATGTTAGCTGGCTTTGAACTCTAGCAAAATCACGCTATTCAGGCACATCTGGTAAACAGTATGTAAACATGATTGTACGCATTAAAACCAGTGTTGCTATTGCTAGGAACAAGCCTTAAGCCTTATCTTAACAGTGCCTTATGCTGACTGTGTAGGGACCCAGTTATGGCCTATTAGGCTTGTTATCAGCTTATGAGAACTTGGAGGCCAACTGGACCTTGATGCCAGATATCTCTTGTGGAGCTTTAGCTTGGATTACTGCAAATATGGTCTTGGAAATATGGGTGCAGGTTGAAAACTAAGGCCCCAGAACTATTAAGAAGTATCTCACTTGTGGTCACTTACACATTGTGAAACAAATGTGACTGTAAATGCTGGGAAAGACTGCTTTAAATATATTACAGAAAAGAAGCAGCAGATAAGAAATTATAATTACACAGCCTCAGCTCTGTGGTTTTGTATATCAATTGCTAATTTATTATATGAATTTTAAGAGTTAACTGCTTTGAATGTTATAATAGCAATTAAGATTTTACCATTAGCAATGTGTATTGTTAATGAATATCTCTGAAGTAAAGTTCTATTTTAAAGTTTAAAACTGGCCTGTTTAATCAGTCTTCTATATTTCTGTCAGCAATTTCTAATTCTCTAAGATTTATATGTATAACCTGCCTATCTACATGTAGATAGTTACTCTTACACACACAAATATGAATGTGCTGATGGATAAGTTGGTCATTGTATTAATAATGCTCTCCAGAATATTGATTAATGTGATCATTCTTCAATCTCTAATCTCTTTTCTTCTGTGCCCGTTTGACTGAACACCAGTTTGAGTACTAAACTTGTTTCCTGTAACCTGAAAAAATAACACCTTGTCCATGAGAAAGGCTATTAGTCTGCATCATAATATAAACACATCATAAATCTGCAAGAAGGGTATTGGTATTTCTTAACATTACAGTTTGAGAATTCAAGTGGTAACATATTCAGATTGCTGTTTTTTAGACTAAATTTTGAATTTTAATATTTTATTTTTAAAAGTAGGCTTTTTATTTTTTTAACGATAGGATTTCTAATGTTTAGATTAGTGTTTACAGAATCAGATTGCAGAGGCAGGCACCTCTGGATGTTACTTTGCCTAACCCCCCCTTGCTCAAGCAGGGTCACCCCGAACAGGTTGCCCAGCACCATGTCCAATGGTTTTTGGAGACCTCCAAGGAGGAAACTCCACAGCCTTTTTTGGCATCTGTGCCAGTGCTTCAGAACCTGGATGGCACAGAAGTACGTCTGGGGTTTGGGGGAACCTCCTGTGTTCCAGTTTTGCCCACTGTCTCTTTTCCTGGCACTGGGAACCACTGAAAAAGCCTGGTCCCATCTTCTTTGCACCTTCTCTTCAGGTACTCATACACATTGGTAGGATACCCACTGAAATAATCAAAGACACTTGATGATATACATACGTCTTCATATTATAGAGTAAGATGTCCTTCCCTGTCTTGTGCTGAGTGTTTACACACCTACACAAATTACCCTTCTGGAAGAAGATAGTCTGGAATTCTTTTCATATCTTCCTTATATCAGATTTTTACCTCTTACTCCATTAGCTTTGGAACAAGCTTTCAGAGTGTTTTAAGCATTGACATCTCCTCAGCAATCCTAATGAATTTTCAAGCATATGCCACTGACTGTGGGAAAAACAAGAAAGAAGCATTTAAGTTCACCAGTCTGATAGGTCTCCTGATGTTGGGCCTCCTGCTAATCCTCCAGAGTGCTCTCAAAAGAAAACGGTGTCTTAGGTACGCAAGCTTTTTCCAACTGCAAATTCTTGTCAGTATGTTGAGTACTAACATTCTACTGCCCAACACTGACCAGCATACTTGCCCCTACGATGGCAATTTGCTGTTCTTCATGCAATAAATACCTTACTAACAAGCCCTTCTCTCATTTCTGAGATATAGAAAGAACACCAATAATATCCAATGTTCTTTCCTCATAAAACTCTGAAGGAGCATCATTCACCATTCCAAAGATGATGGACTGTCTCAACTTCAAACAATGAACTGTAAAACACTTATAGATCTCTGCTAGTCTTTTCATCAGATATTCCTTCCCTAGCTATCCCATGTTGGGATCAGTGATCCTGATGTTGACTCCCAGTCAATCTAGCTTTAATGGAAACAATTCCCTTTCCTTATAAGCAAATCCTTTTAACATGCTTACCTGTTTCTTGCTACTATACTTGTCTAACAGAACATTTATATCTGCAAAATTCCATAAATCTTGAAAGATTTGTTAATGAGTATTCCTTGTGATTATTCAAAGTACAAATAGACATAAAGCCAATCTTTTCCTCAAGATCCATAGTCTACATTTATAAAACATCCTCCTATTCCTCTCCCTGAAATTGCAATCTAACATGCAGATTTTGTCATGGAAAGGAAGACAACTTTCAGGAGGGGAAAAACATGCCACACTGCCCATGAATACTGCCAACTCCAGCAGTTCTTGTACAGAAAAATCCACATTAAAAATGTACAAAAAGACTGTCTAAATAACTGCTATTGGCAAGTGGCCAGGCATTTTTTTTTCCTGGATACATAGTCTAGAATTATTTACTTCCTGTTTAATTTCTCATTCATTAGATATTTCTAATGCAGGATGGTTTCTTTTATTGTAGTTATTCTAATGCAGCAAACCAAAATCAGAAAGTGAGAAACAGATCATAATAATTTGCAGAATTGCACGGACTGTAGAGATATCAACAGTAGAGAACAGTAAGAAAAAGATCACACAAGTACAACTGTCTATAAGTCCCTATATTGTAGAGAGAGTATACTTCCTTTTGTCTTTGTATGCTCATTCCTATGTCTGTTTCATTCTATCTGTGAGCTGGATGCTGTTAGCTAAGGAGGTAGTACTCTAATACTGCTGCTGGGACAGAACTGCAAACAACTAAAAGTAAATGTTTATGCCTGAGCTTATTTCTCTAAGCAAGCTTCCCTTCTGCATGTTTAACAAAGGTCATATCGGTGAAGCCTGGGGCACAGCTCGTTCCATTCTAGAATCACTGTCACTAGCAAGTCAGATTAGCAATAAACTAAAATCTCTTCTCTTCATAGAAGAAAATGAGGTTGATTACCATGACTACCTACATTGTCAACACCATAGCTTAGAGAAAATGAGTCATATGTTGAATGACTAGGGCATTAAAATAGGTCTATTACATCCTGGACTATATTATGTTTCATAAAAAAAAAAATCTGTTAACTTTGATTGTAGCTTTGTATTCTCCAAAGATAGAGACATTTCTTACAAAAAAATACTAGAAAATGTGTGGGGTGCTTTAAAATGCCCAAATATTTAAGGTGATTGATATTTTAGGTAACTTAAAAGCAAAGACTCTCTGTCCATATACAAGGTGCATATAATCTGTTTCTTCATAGTTTCACTTCAAGTTTTCACAGGTAGAAATTATATCATCATTCATTTGCTTAATAATGGAGACAAATATGTTAACAAACCTTTGAATGCAGCAAAGAGTTGTTTTAAGTTCATGGTTCTTACCTCAAACAAGAGGAAAGTTTTATTTCCATGTGACTGAACTGGTTCTCAGATAAACTACTAATGAAAACAGGACAACTGAATAACAAGATTAATGTGTAATCTACGAAAAAAGAAAACTAAGTACAGAATATATAAGATGATAAAATGAAGCAATGCTGAGGGAGAAGGAATAGAGATCTGTCTGACAGAGTTTCCTCTTGTTCTCTCCTACTTTTCAAATGCCCATAATTAAGTCAGTTTTGTTGACAGCAAATATTTAAAAAATCAACTCAAGTCAGAACTGAGAGGTGTGAGAAGACTAACAGGTTAGCTTTATCTGCTCTCTAATTACTGCTAGTGGCTAATTTGGTCAAAAACAACATGACTTTTTCTCTTGAATTTCTCCAATATGATCTTTTTCTGACCTTTGCTTGTGCATATATGACATCTTTTACAGCATTTGTTTTGGATTTGTTGTACCCTATGTCCCTTGACATACCCTATATTCCTTGACATTCATATACTTCACAGTGATGTGTGATATGTAATAACACATCATTTTCACACTGTTCAAAAAAACAAACAAAATTTATGGGCACTTACCAAGGCACTGATAGAAGAATGCACAGTGGAACTATGATGAGTTTCTCCAACCACAAACTCAGAGGTTCTGTTGGGTAGACCTACAGATAATTTATCTCTATATGCATCTCTATTCTTCACTGTAAAAGAAGAGTAAATAAAGATGAAAATTACTAACTTATTTACCAAATCATAAACAACTCAGACTTTACTCTCCATGTCATTTCTATTTGAAGATTGTAGTTCAGGATTCTAGTATTTTAAGGTTTATCTTTGTAAAGGTAGATTCAATAAAGCATACAACAATCTAGTTTTGCAGATGTTTACAATTTCACTTCCTGAGTTTCCTCAGCAGTTTGATAAATCATCAGAAACTTAACTGCTCACTTGGTTACATTTGAAGAGTTTCATTATTTTTCTTTTGAAGATATGATTATACCCTCTCTCATTCTTATTTATGAGAATTGTTAGAAAAAATGCATGTGCTTTCCATCTAAGAATCTCTCACCAATAAGGAATTTCAAAAAGATAATTCAAATTTTCTCTAGAATTCCTTATGAAAAAAGGAAAGATAGGAGGAATTTCTGTGTCTGAACTTTCACACCAGCCTCCTTTGTGTTCATGAAGCAAGGTGTTTTCCTGACTGTCATCAAAACTATTAATCATTTTTTCTCTCTGTAGCTGTATCTTTAATTTGCCACATGATGGCCTCATTTACTCAGACAACAACTATTTTAAACTGCATCTTCTTTTAGATTTTCTTCTTCACATGTTTTGTTCAACTCTATGCAGACACTGCTTGTATTGAACTCAAAAAGCAATATTCTTATGATCTCTTGGTTGTGGACCAGGATTCCCATCCTATTCTATTCCCACTTCTTTCTTTCCTCTTTTCTATCAGTTTACAGTCCTGGAAGTTTTATTACTGAAGTCAGAGTAAAAAGATCTGGGATAGTGTTAAACTGAGACTATAGACATTAACTGCTCTTCCAAGCTTGTACTATGTTAAGCATTCCTACTGAAGGTGAGCAATGAGGACAGAGGAAATTTATCTTAGCATTTAAAGGAGATTAAAATGCTTTTGTGTGTGAAATGGTTAGATGTAAGCTGCTGATCCGCAGTTGGGTACCGCAGGGGCAGCCATCAATATTTTGCCATTAATTTCCTTTATGATATCAGGCAAGTCTTTCAGGCAAGAGTGACAATGGCCTGTAAGTTATTGTGCTTCAAGTGATGACACAGTAGGCACATAAATCGGCTTGCAGCATATGAATACCTTCAAGTACCAAGCCTCAGCCTATTTCTGTCATAGTTTCTCCACTACAAAAGTTGACTGAAAAGTGCCAAATAAACAAAATGTGAAAATTGTCCTCTTCGGTATTTTTTGCTTCAGTAATGTGATCTGAGATATAGAATTTAGGTCCCATTTTCCTGAATGAATTATTTCTTTAAAAAGCTTTATATTCAACACTGCTCTCATCCTACGCTGACTTTCAGACAGCCTACTGTCTTTAAAGAACAGCTATAAAAATATATAAAATAGGCTATTAATAAAATGCTACAGTAACATTAAAGAGTAACTTTTCCCTTCCAAAATAATAAGCATTACAGGCATTTTAACGTGAGAAAATACTTCTTTAATGTGAGGGCAGTTAAGCACTAGAACAGATCTCTCAGGGTGGAGGGTGTGGTCTCTCCCTTTAGATACTCAAAACCAGACTACACATGGCATTACATAACCTCCCAACCTCTGCCGTTCTCTGACTGCAGGAAAAGTTAGAGTGAACCAACCAACCAATAGATCCATTCCACGTGGTAGCTCCCGGGATATCAAAACAAGTCAATTCATCACAAGAGGAAAACAGTTACAAGAATAATGCTAGAAAGTTACTTTCTCAGCTTTTTACCAAAAAATATCCTGACCCTTAAATATGACAAAAGGAATTATAAATACTTTACCACCAGATCAAAATATCATCAACAGATTGTGTTTAACCCTTGTGCTTCATTTAAGATGAAGTTAATTGATCCACTTTCAGTTATTACTCAATTTGCCACAACAATATAATAATTAACATACAAATATATTGCTTAACTGTGCTCTAATATATATATTATATATATAATAATTATATATAATTATTGCATACGTAATAAAATAATAGTGTTTGTTCATCCCAAAGATTGTTCAGTTTTCTTCAGTTGGTAGAACTAGCTTTAGTTCAAAGCAATAAATCTGTGCTGGTTCTCCACAGAAAAAAACAATAGAAATGTGAAATCACTCATGTCACTCATGAAGTGGTATAAATTAGAGATTTAGGAATGCCTTTTCTGTTTAATTTATTTTACCCTTACACAACTCAGTTCAAAAATGCAGAGACTAATCTACAATTTTCTACTTTATCGGTTTGGTTTGAATCAGTGATATGGTTGTGAGTGCATTCTTTGGTCATCTCCGTTTATTGTGTATTAGTTCCACTCAGAAACCTTGTGCCATATGTGAAGTTGGTTCCTATCAAAGGAAAAAAAGAGATTCCATATATTAATTGCCCCACCTTTTAATGGAGATACTGGATTTCAGATCAGTGCCACAGCAAGTTCTCCCAGATCTGCCAGTAACAGTATCTTAAGCAGAATTCCCTCATAATGCTGGAGAGGTTACTGCACTGCAGGCAGGGCTTGGTGTTAAATTCCCCTTACCACTTGCTGTTCACAGCTAGTCCTTGCCTGACGCCATGCTACTCTTCATTCGTTCAAATGTCCTCTGGTTTGAAGTCCTTTTCTTTACCTGTCCATCTTCTATTGCCTTTTCCCTTTGTTCCAACCACTGATTGCTTTATTATTATTTGTTTTACTTATTTGTTATTTGGAGTGCATTTTCCCTTCCATTTCTTGAAAAATTTAGGGAGGAGCAACTCAGAACCATGCAGAAATGACACTCCTAGTGAGTTGGTGCCATGAAAGGATCACAGGTTTCTCAAGCAGAAGGGTAAACCAGCATCTGTAACTGGAGCTTGCTCACTTTCCACCTGCAATCAGATAAGCACTGAGCTGCTTGAAAAATTGAAGAAAATGAAGAGAGTGTTCTTGGAGAGCCAGGATAGCGATGGGACTTGGAGGGAGGGGCAGCAGCTGTGTATATCCCATAATGGGGGATACCATACCAGATGGCAACACAGAGAGTAACACTGTGGAGGTTAGCCCTGCTCCACAATGGAAGAAAAAACAATACAAGTAATAAACAGCTACAGGAATGGGTAGTTATGGTGTAGTGGGTTTACACAGCACAGTTCTGGAAGTGGAGGCAGCCTCTGTGAGGAGAGGCCCCATGCCAGTCCCAGCCAATTCCAGGTGGCTCCAACAGCTGTGCTGAAGGACACAGCTGAGCCCCTCAGCTAAGCTAGAGCCTGTGGGAAAGGACAACACACTATCCAGGCAGGGAGGAGACATTTTTAAGCTTTTCTATCCCTTCTCCATCACCACAGCGATTCCCATTTGGTTTGATGGCTTCAGCCTCAGAGAGAAGGTGGGGTTCAGTGCCCAGTGTGCTGGCATGCCCTAGGTGCTGCTCCACAGCCAGCCTGGCTCACTAACCATAGAAAGTAACCACAGAAGGAGTGAAGAATACATTAACACGGAGACTTCCTTTGGGAGGATTTCAGTGCACATATTCCCTCACAACCCTAACTGGCTCCAGGGGAAATCCTGGCACACACCCATTATCCCGCAAGCAACCAAAACTCACTAGTTTCACACAAAATGAACAAAGTCCAATCTCACTGCACAGTTCTAGCCAAGCTAGACCTACTGACTGCTGAATAACCTTCCAGAGCAGGTGAAAACGTTAAGATCTGCCCTCCTGGTAAGTTAGTACATTTACTTCGTCTGAGACAAATGATGAGTGTCTGATACTGAATATTTTAAAAATGAGCACAAATTTCCAGTGAAATTTCATTCTACTTTAAAATGCATTCTACTGTTTCTTTTGTATTATTATGCTAACTTGCAGAAATGTACATACTTTGAAATGAGATACTTCCAAGGATTATGCAGAGGATGCCACTGGGGTCCTGCTTAAAATCTGAAGACAGGCTAGTTTCAAACAGCAAATCAGGGCAAACATTTTCAATTTGTTTTCTTTATATCCTCTTAAATAAATATTATTGATAGTTCTTCCTGAGGTACTTTGTATCTTCTGCAGATTAAAATGAGTTCTGAGGAAGAAATAAAGCATTACATAAATGGAAGGGATGATAATATTGCTGTATCATATCAGAATTATGGATCTGAAGGCAAATGGTAAGTACAGTCATTGATTTCAAAATGTTCTACTAATGTTTTACCTTTAAATGCATAGGCTTAAATTTTGTTGTTAAAGAACACAAAAATAATCAATGTTTTCTTTCTTTGGAGAAGTCTTTGATTTCCATTATTCTCTTTAGAGAGTACAGGTAAGTATAGATGTAGAAGTGTATAAATATCTATATCTAAATATAGGTAAATATACCTCACTACATCTAAACATTGATGAATTGTTAACAGATACATACAGTTGACACGTCCAGGTCAGGAGAAGTCTGTCTGAGATGCTTTGCTTTGGTAGAAGCTTTGCTTTTACCTTGATGCTATGATTTTCTGTTGAGGTTATTGAAAAGTTGGTTGCTACAGCCATTCTTTCACAGAAAGGTAGTGGCAGCCATATCTGTCCTCCTTTGTTAAAAGGCTGACCCAAAATACTGAGAAAACTGAAGTGAGAGTAGGTAATTCTCTGAAAATAGTGTAACATTTTTACTAGAATCAAAGGCCAAATCAGGTCAGATGTTCTGCATGCTCTCCTCTCTATTCTATTCATCCCTTTCAAGAAACAAAAAAAGGGTCGTAGTGGAAAAGGGATTCCACGATTTAAAGAACTGCATGATATTGTAATTTACTGTTTGTCATCATATGCAGTAGAAATCACTTAATTCCCACAGGCTTATAGGACAGGATTTAAGATGGTTTGAGTAGGACTTCCACTCATCAGAAATATCTTTGAATGTGGTCACTTGAAAAAGTGTCTCCTCCCATTAGGACTGATAAGAGTTTATGAAACTGTTGATTGGCACTGTCCTTTTCATGTCCTTTAAAATAACTTGCACCCATTACAGTAGAAATTGATTAGTATTTGATCGAACATTGAACTTTGTAGAGTCAGGAGAATCCCCATTGCAAAACAGGGGGAAGAGTGACATTTTACCTACATCTTTGAAATGAACTGCATGAGATTAGTTGTATCTGGACTGTTTGAAGGGGAAACTCAGGTTATTCAGATAAGAGCATTCTCATGCCACTGTTCTGATGGTTTCTAAGTCAAAGACACGTTTTGAAGCTCATCTCCCTCTTTTCTTTTACTGAAGGGGAAATATTTAAGTTCAGTTTAGACAAGGAGTTTTAAAACTTCAATGAATTGTCCTGAATTTGCCCTTGGATGGAAGTATAGTATTCTGACATTCTAGTGTTTACCAACTTGCATTCTTTGGAATGTCAGAATAAAGCTTACTGTTATCACTACTGGCTATACTGTACCAAATTCTGTAAAAATGTCAGGTAAAAATGAAATATCTTTTGTTCTGTTTGAAGCTTAAAAAAAAAACAAAACAAACAAACAAAAAGCAACAACACAAAACATACCCACAAACCTTATTTCTCTCTCTAGATGAGGTAGTAAATACAACCACGAAATTGTGCAGTACTTTAAGAGTATCTAATGAAAGTCTTAAGCATTACTGTTTGAACAAAATGCCTTTTTTTATTGACAATTACACTTCCCATTTTACTGAGCCTTCCAGTTGTTGGGAATATCCTAGTTGGAGGTATACAATTTAATTCAAAAGTGTCTACTATGAGTAGAGCAGTTTGCTTTATCCACGTATAGGTAAATACTAATTATTTTCAACTTTTGATCTAAAACCAATGCCACCCATAATGGCAATCCAGTGAATATAGGCTTAGTATAAAAATAAATAAATAAATAAGAGCAAACAACAAACAAACAAATTAATGAAAACAAACAAGCCAATCAACCCATAATTTTCCCTTTAATAGGCTTAGGAGAAGATTAGTGCTTTAAATAGCCTTTAACTTTTTCAAGTGGAAGTAAAATTTCTGCATAATTTTAATGCTTTGGTTGACATTGACCTTGCAGCCCAGTGAGACACATTAATAACTCACAGGGTATCTTGTGATAGGACAGGATACTACCCTGCAAACTCACAGTGATTTCTCTGAAATTCCATCTACTCGTTGTTTCTTGCTAGTACAAGTAATCTGATCACTACAAAGCATTGGATTCACTCTGACATCACCTCCACCTTCTCCAAGTTTGTTTCCTTTTCCCCTCTTTGCAGTCACTACTCATTTTAATAGAGCAGCTTCTTCCAAGATCAATTCTGTACACTGAGTCTTATGATGAGAGGGACCAGTCTGTTATACCGCAATCTAGTGGTCTGAAATCAAAGTACTGAGTTACATATGAGTCGCCTTTGTCAACCAGAAGTAATGTTAGGTTTGTTTTCAAAAGCTACTTAAAAATATGGCTAATAGCTACCATTAGGCTCTAGCCTCAGCTGGAAAGACTCAAATGGCAGCGTTTAATAATCAGAGATCTTCCTATTCTCTTCTTTAGGAAAAGAGTGTAGATAGGAGTGAACTTGCAGAGTCTGCAGTGGAACTTTTGCCACATTATCAGAGTCCTACTGTATTTAGCTACAGTCATTCTTTATATATATATATTTTTTTAAGTGGTGATTTTAAACAAAAGTCTCACAGAGGCAGATTGTAAACCATTGGATATCTAGCCAGATAGACTCTGCGTTAATATGATATGAAACCTGAAGGCTTCTTGAGAATATTTCTGACAATGTTCAGAGATATGCACTAAAAGAACATTGCAAATCCTGATTTTATATTCCTCTAGCTCCTTCATACATCTGAACACAATTAAGAGACAGGAGTTGTATTAACAATGCATGAGGCTTGCTTTGATGTTTGCGGTGCTCTTCCTTCTTAAAATACAATCATGATTTTTTAGCAGTGAGAACAAGAGGAAACCTGAAAAAATGAATATGGTCAGTCCATTAACAGTGGTAAGTTTAATGCTATTTGTGTATTTAGCAATCCCAGTCCACCATAACAGCTGAATTTTTTAATTTTTGTATGTGTCTCTCTACTTATGTTGTAAAATTATACTAAGCAGCACTTTGCTGTTTATGGCACAGAACTCTGCAATGGGAAGGAAAAAGGGAAGAGAAAGTAAAGAAAAGGCATACACAGGAGATGGAGTGAGTTGGCTTAAATCTTCTCAGTGTTGGAAATTTTTACTATCACAGCTACATCCAACAAATGCAGACAGAGCAGTATTTGCAGATAGGCAGGGAGGGGTTGTAACATATTCTTGAAATGTGATGGGTTGGAAACACAGAGAGAAGAAAAATGAAAGCTCCAAATGAGGAGTAAGCGTAACATATGCCAGACAAAATGTCTCCAAAACTGGATGTACCTCTGTAAGAACCTGGTATAGCTGCTCAATGGAATGCCTCTAAAAGGCATTTCAGAAACAAGGAAATTCGAGCTTCTACGTTCCAGTCACTCTTTTTCCATTGATTCTAATTTATCATTATTATATTAATTAACTGTTAGTCATATCTCAGCCACTCCCTCGCTGGAATCCAAAATTTACATCCAGTAAGAAATAGGAGGGTCACAGCAGATTTTACAATATAATTGCATTCATTTTTAAGCAGATGACTCAGAAGCACACTATTTTAATTTCTGTGATCTCTTTGTTTATATACGGGCCACAGTATTTTTGCATTTTATGTGCAACCTCAGGAGCTTGTCTGGCCCAGTGCCCTTCCCCAAGCCAGGCTAACCATCACAATGAGAGCAGGCTGCTCCAGGCCTTGTCCAGGCAAGTCTAGAAAATCCCCAGCAGTGACAATTCCAAAATTAAGTCCTGGGGCTTAACAATCATTTGAAGAAGTTTTCATTACATACCGTAACAATTTCTAATATTTTAGCTTTGCTTAGAACAATATTCCCCCCCTCCTGGGGAATTAAAAATGCATGAGCTATCTGAATTAGCTTGGAAAGGAGAGGATTGGGCAACTTCAGTACTGCACTCTCGGTGATAACTGCAGTAAGATTTAACAAGTTAATTTGATTTAACAGCTAACTGCAACTGTTGGTAGACTTGGGTTTGATTCAGGTTTAACTCAAATCTGCATCTAGCAGAACCTGAGGTAGATGTAGGAAAAAAGATTTGTTTTGTAATGGAACAATTTCTCATGAAAACCATTATTTTATTCTTAAAACCATTATTAAGTTTCTGGTGTATGCTATAATTTTATTATTTTCTAAATTAAAATCTATTCATTTATTTTGACGCATTCTTTGAGCATTGTTAACACAGCGTTGTCACTCAGGTGCGTTTGTTGTAATTAGAGAAGTTTTCAGCACAGTTTATTTCCGTTTTCAGTTTCGATACTCTGACCGGCGGGATAAACTCCTGATGGCGCTGGGCACCACCATGGCAGTACTGCATGGAGCAAGCCTACCCCTTATGATGATCGTCTTTGGTGACATGACGGATTCTTTTATTGCTTCAGAAAACATCACTCATCCAGGTAAAAATTCCTAGGTGGTGATATTTCCACTGTGGTTAGTGGTTGTAAAGTAGTTGAATTGAGTTAGTGTTTTTACTGCTGATTATATTCGTGTTAACATTTTCACTGCTGGCTTCAGAAAACTCCTAGTACTGTAGAGCATATCTTAAACTTCCCTAATCGTATTCAGGCACTAGACAGCTGACAGCTCTTAATCTTCGTTCAGCGTTGTGTGGATAGGATTTTAGAGAAGGAAATTATTATCATCTCTTTCAATAAAAATAACTAACAAGTTTTTCTCTATTTTTTTTTTTCTTTAGCAAATTTTTCTTTATTGAACAGCATATTGATGAACTTTTCCATGGAATTTTTTTCTTCTCTTATTTTGGGAGAGTTGGAAGAAGAGATGACCAGGTAATGGGAAAGTTTTCATTCACTTTGTAGCTAATCTTTCTTTGTACTGAAGATCTCAAGCAATTGTTCTCTAAAGATTATACTACTTAATCTCACTGTAAATACTTTGTGCAACTGAAGGAATTCATTTTTTTTTATATCTTTAGGCCAGCACCATTGCACAAGTCAGGAGGATCTTGTAGTTTCTCACTAATCCAAATCTATGCCAGATGGCTCCTGCAAACCAAAGCTTTTAAGATTAGAGAGAGGCTTATTCTTCCTTTTCTCACATGTTGGGATTGCTTGTTCTCCCATGCCAGTTCTCATGACCTCTCTCAGAGTGCACTCCTGCTCGCAGGTCCTTCATCCATGGAAACTGTAGATACTGCTTTTACATAACTTCATTAGCTAATGAAGTTCAGAACCAGTTGTGTTCTGTGTTTTGAGTTACAAATTTCTTGTAACTCAAAGAACCTGCTCCCTTTCTTCCCCCTCATCATCAAAAGTTCAGGCAATGACTTAGGCAGGTCATTTATTGGCTCCATGTTCCTACTGCACAGTAAGAATACACAATATTGTGCATTACACAATAAATGAATTGGCAGTTTGTTTTTGTAATGATATGAAATTCTGAGACATCTCTTAAGTACCTTGATTTTCTACCTGAAATAAAAACTAAATGAGATGATTATGAAGTCATGCATGATGGAATTTCCATTAAATTACCATTTTTCAGTTTCCATTTAATCTGCCACCACAAGCACAGGGGTCTGTCCACCTTAAGGTCAATCAAATAATGAGTGCCTCTTGAGAGGGCAAACCAAGTATCCTTTTGTACCCTTCTATTAGGAAAAAGAATGAACAACGAAGGTCAGAGAGAATAAATTTGAAATGGATATAATAAATATTTTTATATAGTTCCCAGTAAATATGCAAAGTTCATAACTCAGAAATATAAACTGGATCACTTCACATTTTTTGAGTGGATAAATTTGAAGTAGAAACTGAGATTCAATATGTGGTCTGATAAAACTGTCTTCTTCTGAAGTTATTTCATGTTAATCTAACAGTGCTTTTCACAGTCTTATGAGGTAGTAAGTACCATTAATTTTCAAAGTCAGGCTGTCAGAGTATATGCTTTCATCATCCGGGCAACTCTGAGGCTTACACTTGGATGGAGTCATTGCTTTTTTTTTTTCCCCTTATGCCTTATCTCTTTTTATTTTCATTCTTTGCACTTTTCAGGTTTTTCTCTAGTTTCCACTTCAGTTGTCCTTTCTTTTTTCTTTTTAATACTCTGTTTATATTACTTTTTTTAAAAAAAAGTTCTTAAACTTTATTCATGCTTCTTTATGAAGGGGGAAAAAGAAACTTGGTCTTTTTGTTCAACCTCAGAGAATGGTGTTTGTTTTGAAAAATGAGCCTTGACAGCCTGCTCCTTGTGGACAATCTATAACGACAGATGGCAAATTCTACTCTGATTGCACAAATGTCAGTATGCAGGATGAGAATTAGGAACTGTTGATCCCAAAATTATATGGCTACATTCTGGAACTGGAATCTAAATATAAGTAGTGTGCATATTTGTCATGCAGAAAAGGTGGCAACACTGAAGGCATAATTTTCTCTGAGTTGTAATTGAACAAGTAGTTCACAATATAATATATTTTTATTTTCCAATTAATTTTTACCAAAGATATTACAAAATAACCATAAATCATAAGGATTCTAAAGCAGAATCCATTTCCTTGTGTTTTGGCATTAATTACATGTTCAGACAAACTTTTTTCTCCCAAGTTTGCTGGTTTTTGTAGCTTCTCTATTATTGCTGCACTAATTAAGAGCAATGTTCAGCACTCGTTTATTTTTAAGCCATTCATTAATGCACTAACATTTTTCAGTTTAAATATATTTTGTTTAATTGCAATAATGATTAGAACATCTTTGGCA
>JAOWBP010051491.1:0-15454 GCA_028571105.1 Tragopan temminckii | reverse complement strand
AGCACGAAAGGAATGGCAGAGGCTGGATGGCATTTTCCTGGGCTGTTGTGCATCCCCAGGGTACATGGATGTGCCAGGAGACCTCCTCATTACTTGGCAAATCACTGGTTTATTGTTACGCTTTCCAGATAAATTTTATTCCCTCATCAATCCTAGATAGAAGTCTGTGTATTACAGCAGCTCTCTGGATAATGCCAGAACAGACACGTCAACCAGCGAAAGAATGCCTGCTGCTGAGTTAAGGCTGCAGCGCCCTGCATATGCTTAGCCTGGTTGCTGTAAGAAGTTCTCAAATGTGCCTCCTCCAAGTGGGCAATTCGTGATCCTGGAGAAGGAATCCAAAGCCTGAGCAGCAATAAGGCCTGCAGGATTGCTGTGAGATGGCTGGTGCTTGTGGGAGTGCACTCTTTATTCCAAGAGGCAAGTTCTTTTCTATTTGGAAAGTGTAAATATATATTTTAAACTCATGAAAGCACAGAAAACAAGTACACACCGATGGGAAGTGCAGCATGCTTTACTTACATGGCAGCATACAATTCGGTTTCCAAAGGTCACTGAAGGTCCAAGTAACTCCTAAATACCTTTTTGCAAACTCATCTGTAATTTTTGCACTGATTTCATGGGACAGCAACTTGGGAAGAGATGAAGAAAGTATCTGTAAATACTTCCACTTAGAATTCATAATTCCTATGAAACTCTTGAGAACTATATATATTTTTTAATTGGAAATATTAAATATTTCTTTCAAACATAATTTCTTCTTAGAGGACGCTGAAGTTAATCAGAAGGCCAATACCTCGAAGGCCAATACCTCAGTAACTTACACAGAAATACCTGAAATGCTGGACAACGTTCTCTCTCCAAAAAACACCTTTCTTGGTGAATCTGAATGTTCACGAAGTTTTAAAGAAAATAAACCATACAAAGGCTCATGTACTCAATGCAATATGCTATCTGCTCTTGCAGACACACTGTGCAAAGAGGGTTCTCTGAAGAAGCCATTAGGATTCACCAGATCCCTCATAGTCAAACGTGACAGTAACATGCCCAAACTGGATTACACTGCAGTTTTAGAGGTGTGTATCTTTTACTTGGCACATCACAAGATGAGCAAACATTTCAAATGGCAGTTATGGAGCCAGTAGGGGTTACTGCTGATCTGATTTTCAATGCAGCATCAGCCACAGTGACTTAAGGATGTTAGGTGATCAGAAGGGAAAAGTAACAATGGCAGCAGAGTTCCAACAAGCTCCTCCTGGGAACTGTAATTTTTATGTCAGTTGTGGCTTACGTATATAGAGAGGTTTTTGTTCACATCGTAAAAAAATCTGTGCATAGCATGTGTGAGAAGGTTTTGTTCTTTTCCCAGTGAGCTGACAGAAAATTGAAAACACTGTTTGGTTGGTCCGCTGCCTCCTAGCACATTGGTGGGGATTTGTCCTTTTGCTTTGCATTCAAAGGGATGACAAGCTATCAAACCCCATTTGCCAGAATGAGATTTCAGAGAAGCTGGACAAAGGTTTGCCTCCAATGAGCAGCAGCACATTGGCATCGCTGCAAACTTCATCTCCTGCAGCTGCATGCTGACAGTTGGTTCCCTCCTCTTGTTCCACAAGTGCAGCAGCAGCAAAAGTCTCTTTTTCAGAAGAGAGAAAGAGAGGGGCAGACCTGTCCTTTGTCAAAATGCTTGTTGCTCTCTTTGGGTCTACTTCCACCTCTGACGTGGTTTGAAATGCACAAAAGCCCACTGGCTCCAGAGGGAAGCTAAAGGTTTTCATTTCAATGGCACTACTGTCTTCGTTGCTGAACGCTCGGTATGCAGGCTGCTGGCGGAAGTAGCTGCAGAAGTGGGAGTGCTTTGGGATGGTCACCAGCTGGTGGTGCTCCTTCTTACTCTTCCAGTGACTGGAGAATGTATTAGTGAAATCTGAGGTAGTTTGAAAGCCAACGCCAATTCCTAGCATGCAGTGATATGTTTTAGGAGAAAAGTTTGCCTTTGTAATGCCACTTAGCCTCTTCCATGTCTGTGTATGGAAATGGTACTTCCAGAGATCTTCATTAGGGCTGGAGTTGGAAATCCCTCCACCAAAAACCAGCATTGAGTCTTTGAAGACTACTGAAGCATGACCTACTGCTGGAGGAGGTCCTTGGCTAAATACAAGAAAAAACAGCAATTATGGGGAGACCAACAAGAATCTAACGATGACTTAGCCTCTATTTTTTTTTTTAAACTCAAGAGAATGACCACTGAACAGCTGCAGCGGGGCATCAAAATGGTATTGCTGACAGCTGCACCAACGTGTTGCCAACAGCTCTCCCCAGCAAAGCCAACTGGAGCCTCAGGGATGGCAGTGGTACCAGGTCTTAATCTGAGTAATTCCTATCTTCCCTGAAAGGGAAACATCTTCCTCTCTGCTTGCATGCAGTATCATATGGTAAGATTAATTCTCTTTCTGTGTCAATATAGCTTAACAAACAATATTCTGTACCTTGTTTTGATGTTATACCAGCTGCTGTTTCCAAAGTCCCACTTCCATAAATCTTTCTGTTCACTCAGCCCCACCAGTCCTCCAAAGAGGTACATGGCTGTACGATAAACTACTGCCGAATGACCGTGCCGAGGTCCTGGGCCAGTGCTGTGAGATAGGGTGGAAACATATAACCATTTTCTTGTATCTGAAAGGAGAGTATTAATTCATAAATTTACCAATTTTATCCTAATATTTGACAACGGATTTATTTCAATAACAAAGTAACTACTTTACTGGAGAATGGGGACATTCTGCTCTAACCTTACTAAGGTAGAAGTTAACAGTTTAATTTCTGACACTGAAAAAGTGCATAAACTTATAATGAAAATATGAAAAGATGCTGTATGGCAGATGCCATGGAGACTTTATTTACAGAGCAGTTTTTCATATGGCTTAGGTAATTCATTAGCTCTGTCATGGAAAGATAATTTCCTAGGTAGAAGAGGGAAAATCGATCAACAAAGACATTCTTTCATTAATGTCTGTGTTCATTCTTCCTGAGAGGGAATGAAGGACAAGATAAACTATCATTCATTTCAACACAGCTCCTGAATGGCCTCCAGATAACAAAAGCTTTCCATTTTAGAAAGTCTCTGGGAATTGTTGGGTTTGCAGCCACCAGACTGATGATGAATATGCCAATGAAACCATCTCCTGCCAGGTTTAGCTCTCCGTGGTCTGTTCTAGACGTGAGATTCTGAAGATGGCATCAATAGGCTGAAGTCATGGAAGGTCTCTGCTGCAACTGGAAGTTTTTGGTAAACCTTTAATTTAGTGACTAGAACCATCCTCCCTGATTTCTCAGCTCTAAAACTGGCAAATACTGCAGAATTTCCTCCAGTATAATTCAGTCCAACTTATTTCAGCTGGGGATTAGTTTAACTGACAGAACTCGTAATTAAATGCTGCTGAACAGAAGCCAAATCTAACTTGCAACATTACTGCTGATAGGAATTTTCTTTAAAGAGTAAGCCATGCTATTCCACAGCAGTCATCATTTTCCACTGATTGTACTGGATCAAAACGTATCAAACTTTTAAACTTACCAAAATGGAAAGTCCAAAATTCCTGTGAAATGCCTCTGATGCCCACATATCCCCCATAGATGTACATGCTGCCACGGTACACTACTGCACTGTGGCCTTTTCTGTTAGTAGGTGCCAAACTCTGAAATAGTAATAATACAAAAAGAAATGTTAACAGACAAAGTCGTATCAATCTGCCTTGGGAATATTCCCGAGTAATGAAAACCATTGCTTTGGGTTGTGTTAAAATTCTTTGAAAATACAGGATAAACCCACAACTGAAGCAACCCCATGAGTCATTCTTTACACATAGTGATATAAAACCAATCCATTAGACCATTACCTCAGTGCTTACACTGAGGTTCCATTTAAAAGCAGCAATATCTCAAGGAGTCGATGTGCTCAGACTAACGAAATAAAAAATGCTGCAGCACTTTACATTTCAAAATGTATTAGTGTGACTACCCATCTGTTTTCAGACCCCTGTTTTAAAAGCATTCATGCCAGCAATGTATCATTTAAAATTGGTTTTCTTTATAAGGATTTTAGAAAAACAGAAAAAGTGGTAGAAGAGAGGGCTTAAAATTTCAGAAAGTTAAGAACAGCAATTTTAAAGAAGGAAAAAGCCTTAATTATTGCAAGTGCAAAGAAATAAAGTGTAGCCACATGTCTCTGAAGAGATTAGTTTGGAACTGTTTGGGGGAACATATTTCAAAGCAATCTGTTTAATCAACAAAGCAACAGGCATTTGATTCACACATTCACCACTTCCTGGCTCCTTACCTCCATCTCCGCTGGTATGTCGCGGCCCTCTGTCCATCTTGCAGAATCTGGGGGATTATTGTAATAAAGCGCAGTTTATATCACAGACCACAAGAGGACACTCCTCCAACATCAGTGCTTCAAATTACAAATCTAATTTTCAAGTACATCTCATCATGGTGTTTTCCACTGACAAGGATGAGGAAATCTGCTTCCCCTAACACAGCAGTACCGGGGAGCTGACAGTTTGATAGTTTTCCTGTATCCTTCCCTGCTATCAAAGCACCGAGATGCCATATTGGATTTTCTGTTTCCTAAAGCTAAACTTCACAATGCAAAAAATAACCTGTGGCTTTCTGGACTTGAAGAATCTCCATTTTTTCCAGTGAAAGTATGGCTCCTGTTATTTATTATGTAAACCTTACAACCACAGCCTTATTTTTCTCATTCTTTTTGGCAGATCACTTAAAAAGTCCTTGGATAACAGTCAAAAACCACTGACCTGAAGGACCAGATATTCAGCTTCTGATAAGAATAAGGAAGAATTACAAGTCCATGTTATTAAAAGCTATACTTGCAAGGAAATACTGAAATAACGACCACGAAAAACAGGCACAAAACTTCTGAATAACTCATTCACAATTTTCACTGGTAAGTACTGTGAGTAACAAGATACTTTCTCCTATTAAATGTATGGTACACAGAAGCTTCCGAGAATCTCTGCTGTATTTCCATGTTGGAAAATAAAGACTAAAACAAACCAACTGACTTAAGGTTATGTCATAGTGAAGTAGCAAAGAGGCCACAATGAGGTCAAACAGAAAATTTGGGGCAGGGAGGAGGAATGAAAAAAGAGATATGAAAATACAGTATGCTTTCCTAAATAATAATATTAATAACCTTGCAATTAAAGAAAGAGCTGATTCCTTTGAAAGCTTAACAGCCTAATTTCAGAAGAAAACTATATGTCCTCAGTTTTACACACATTTCTTCTTGTGAAACCTAGGGAAGGCTTGTTACAAGCAGCAGAAAGCAGCTTGGTTCTTACTATTTATTAGTACCTGTGGCCTTGGAATGTCCCAAGGAAGAGACTGGGTACTGTGTATCATACCTGTGTCATATATCCAGAGAGGGGTTTTTGCTTGCGTGAAAGCAGAATCCACCATTCCACCAAAAATATACAGGGTGCCCTGCAAAATGGAAAAATATTTGCCATGTACAGGTAGGCACGTAGCATGAAAATAATTGCAAAAATAATTTTGAAATTAAAAGGCTGACAGCATCAAAATATAATTAACAACAATGCATAGGATAACCCATTAAGAATTCTTCAGTCAACTGCAAGCCACCAACTTTTAGCCATGTTTTTATCCTCCCCAGTAGGAAACCCCGCTGAACATCGTGCTGTTTGAACAGGGACAGCGTCCCAGAAGCACGCACTTCCTCATCATGTGGGAAAACGATAGGGATGCACACCTGGAGCTCTCCGAGATATTGCTCAGGTAATAATACTAGGTTACGTGTAATTATAGGAGGATTGCCTTGCACTGCAGCTCCTGATATCCTAAATTCTGATTCTCCTTCACAAGTAAAGCTGTAATTCTTATTTGTCTTCACTCCCCCGTTCCTTTTCTATGCAAGTTCCTAAATGAATGTTTTCATGCTGTTGCTTATCATGCAAATGAATTCAGAGCAACTGTTACAACTGTACAGCTAAGTCAAAGAATGTGCTGCCAAGGTCTGTATTTTGTATTACTACTATGTACTGAGTGTTAAGAGAGGAAATCAGGGAGCTGCACACGGCTGCTAAGCTGAAATGCTGGGACTTGATACAGAAACATTCCAGAACACTGCACAGCTACATCCAGAATGGCACTGACATAAAGGTCTAGTATTCCAGTACATAATAATAGATGGCTTTTTATTTTACTGTACATAAGGAAAATAAGTGTTAGGATATGAACAATGTAAATTTTCCTTTACTACCTTATAAGCCACCATTGAATGTTCTTCCAGTTCTTCTGGTCCATCTCCTGAGCAGTCCAGCATTTCCCATTCATTTCTCGCTATAAACCAAAGCTCAGGTTAAGACAGCGATGAACTCAACATTTAGACAAAAAGAAAAAAGTGAAAGGATCAGCTTTGGATGTGGCTGCACACCCAGAGTCAATGAGGCATGAAGGTTAAGAAGCACTTCCTCATTTTCCTGCTTTGCTATTGAGAAGAATGAAAAAAATGCTGCTCTGATGCAGGCCATCTTAAAATAAAGCCTTGGGTCATCTTTCCCCCGTTAGTTCAGAAAACTGAGGCACCTCCCCCACAATTCCACAATTAAGTACATTTTTCTATATAGCAAACATATGTGGAATGGCAATTTGTTTTTTATTTTAATGCTAGACAGTTAGCTACACCAAAACCCAGCTATTCCATAAACACAGTTCTGAGTTTTATCTACTAACAACAATTGAACAGGAAACACTATACATTAAATCTCAGAAAATGTCATATTTGATGGTGCATTACTAATGCAGTCTTACAAGGTATTGTATTCATGCACTCCTTTTGTGCACTCTTCCATGAATAAACTATTCCCATGTTAAAGATTCAATAAATCTCTGTCACATCCTTAGCTAGAAATAGGACGTTGTAAATGAATCAGTATTTTTGGCCAAACAAAAGACTCAAATCTAAGCTTTCTGGGACACCTACAACAGGAACAATCCCACCATTTGCCCAATGATCATAATATAGTTCACGCATCCTTTGATCTCTGAAAACATTTATAAAGCTAAGGTAGCTGCTTGAGGTAGAACATTATTTTGATGGAGAAACACTAACCAGAGAAGCTGTTAGCTCTGGAGCGTCCCCTGTTTCAGGATGACTGGATGCATTTTTTTCTTTTATCTTGACCAGTAAGTGAAGGGGCAAACTTACCTATATTGTACCGCCAAAAATCTCTGAGACTGGTGGTGTTCCGCCCTCCGTAGAGATAAACAAATCCCCTGCAGGCAACACAGGCGTGTTTGTATCGATCGCAGGGAGAGGCCTTCCTCTGGGCTGCACATTTCCAGTCGCAGTGTGCAGCTTTTCCTTTCATGCTGACAAGTAGAATCCTATCAAGTATCAACTGCAAAGAATGCCAGGGGAGGGTCTCACAGCATCACAGACAGGGCTTAGACCCTCCTTGGTCTGTAAAAAGACAAAGAAAAAAAAATTAAAAAACTAGATTTAAAAATAAGAGATGATGGGAGGGAACAAAAAAGCGTCTGCTTTACAATAAAAGATTCCAACATTTTCTTTTCATTCCCATCAATCACAACCTGACCATTTTTGCTGTCTATAACCAGAGAAAAGCATGTGCAGTGCTGATTCAGAGCCTTACATCAGCTGGCCTGGGACAGCCGTGTTCTTGGAGCTGTTTTCCTAAGCATGTTGGTGAGCAGAAGCCACGAACTACAACGTCCTGCACCTGCAGTAGATAGAAACCAAGGTTCTGTCTGTTTTCTCTGTGAGTTCCAGGTAAGATGTACTTGAAACAAATTTGGGAAAGAGCAAATACACAGATAAAAGTAATTCATTAGCACTTGTCCAGAATTTTCTTAGACTTTCATCCCTGAAACAGCTGAAATTAGGATCTATCTGGAAAAAAAAAAAAAAGGCACTATCCCTTAATTTGCCACTAGATGTCACTGTGCTCTGTGAAGATGGGAACACCAGGAATACAGCTCATCTCTCAGCCCCTTCAGAATATACCATGCCCAGTGTTTTAAAGTACATTTTCCTATGAAGCATTACAGATCAACACTAGGTGAAATTCTGGGATCTGTGTCAGTGACATCACCAAATGAGATTACAAGGACTCTCGATTTCAAGACTGTTTCAGTGAGAGCTGGATTCCCCTCTAGGATCCAGGACTGGAAAAGGACAGATAAGGATCTGTTGGTATAGACACACCCTGTGCATAGCATCTCTGTGCATAAACTCTAAGCTCAGTGTAATGAATGTGCAGCAATCCATTCTTTGGATTTTAGACTAGTTGCAAGGAAAATGCAACGAACCTAAAGCTACTTAGCCCAATTATTTCTAATTAAAAAAAAAAAAAAAGACAGCATACCAAATTTGCCCCATATGTACAGCAATAGATGCATTTATATCCACAGAGAAACGTTACTGTCTCTGCTGCCCACAGCCTTCCTGCATAAAGTCACAATGGAGAGTTTCCTCTGGGAGAGCAGCAAAGCTCTGACAACGCCCTCTAGCCATGTCAGGAGCAGAGGTGTAAGCAGGTGCTTGGGGTGCTGGGTCTTCAGATTGTGGGTGTGCTGAGCGTGGCTGCCATGCGGTGCTCGAAGGCTCTCCTCTTTGGGGAGAGGCCTTGAATTAAAGCTTGTTTTCCAGGTTAATTCACCAGGAAATGGCAAAAAAGCAGCAATGCTTCTTGTCTGATCAGAAACCACACCCGGGTACAGTTTCCTGCAAACGGTAATTTAAACTTTCTGTTGGCCTTCTACTTCCCTTCTTATGGGAGCATTTTGTTTCCAAGAGTTTTCAGTCTTCTGCCTCTGTTCCCACACACCTTGTTTCAGGAGGTACTTACACAAAGAAGCACAAATGCATATCCCTTCTTCAAATGCTTTCTCCTATGCTCAAAGGTTCCCTTGTTTTCCAAAGCCTGACGTTTTTGAAAATTGATCCTGGCAAAGTTAGTTGTGCCTCTCTCAGCTGAGTCCTTTGTCAAAAGCAAGCTGACGTTTAAAACAGCAGCAGCCTCCCGTGCTGGCAGAAGAGGCCGGCGTGGTACCTGCTGGGCTGCCTCCTTAAAATGGGATTGACTCCATCAGGGTGTGCTGAGCTGGTGACAAAGCTCAGCTGTCCCCAGGCAGTGCAGGGAAGTGCTTTCTGCAGCATGCATATTATCCCAGTTCCTTCAGTTTTCCTTCAGCCCAGCATCCCTCTTGTACCACTGACTGCTCCTCAGAGATATCTGTAGCAAGTTTAAGCTGTTTGCACTTTATAAAGCCTGTGTCTGAACTGTTACATTGATTCCTGAAACCACAATGCTAAAATCAGACAGCGTGCTACGAGTGAGAAGCTTCAGGTATTAACCATTCCATTTGCAAAAACTGTATTTTCACTGCCGATGAAATTTGCACTTAACAATCCCAGTGTCAATGACAGGAAGGTGCCCAGGAATTGCTTACAGCACAGATCCCTGCAGGACAGGCTGTACATAATCAGAGGAAAAAGAAAGATTACAGTAAAACAAGCTACGGAAAATAGCTACAGCATATTAATAAGGAATGCATCTAATCCTATCTAATTTTGTTTCATTTATTATAAAGTTTAGCTCTAAGATTCACCATTTGTAAGACTGGGATAGATTCAGTGACAAAAGCATTGCAAGACAATGCCTTGCAGCCATTCTGTTAAGGCGAGCTATTCAAATTGAGCTAAATTCATTTTATGACATTTAAATAATTTTTTTTTCTTTTAGCATTTTGTCTGAAAGAAGACAAGATTGGCAGCATTTACACTGGTGTGTGTCTCTTTATTTTTTTCCCCAGGCAAATTAGCAGTTGTGAATCAATGATGCATTATATGTGCCTAAGTCCATAATGCTTTATGGCATGCCACTGAAAAGGGAAAAGGCTGAAGCCGTGAAATACAGCTCCTCTCTGACTCGACCAAACCTGTGCAGCCATACCCAGTTAATCTGTTTTTCAGCTACTTCCACAGAGAAATGGGGACAAAGACACCTCAGTGGTAAAGCACTGTAAGTGTGCTGATGTGGTGCTGTGCGAGAGCTCAAAGCTGTTACTGCTACTTCTGATATAATTTAATGGGAAAGAAGGAGATGATAGGTCTCTGTTGTTAATACTCAACAAAAGTAAAAAGGGCTTGTACCCTTGACTTTTATTTGTTCCCAGCTAAAACTGGTTATTCCTCTTCCTAAATATTTCTCACTATTATTCTTTCTACACAAACCTTGACTCCCCTGATATAAACATCCACAGAAGATGCTCCTGATAGTAGATCAGCAACAAAATGCAATCCACGTGTTTGCCTACCCTGGCTGAACTCCGTGTAGGGCAGACGAGCAGCATGCAGGACAGAAGGCCAACCTGGCCTTGGGGGTCCCCTCCCATTCACACCTGCTGAGCATCAGCATAGAGCACATGGAAGCAGACCCGCAATCACTACACACATCAATTAACAAATCGCTTCATTCCACAATTTGGATAAGTTAACCAGCTCAAATCTTACCCCTCATCAGTGGTATCTTTAATTATAAACTTGTCTCCTAGATTGCCTTTGTAAAGAGCCAGACTTACAAAGTTCACCAACTGCCCCCCTTACAAGTCCTGCTTCCAGAGAAAATCTGCTATTCTTCTGAAACTAATGCCACTGAGCTATGCTCTCTGCTTCAGCTTGTAAAAGCAAGATTAATTATCCAATAGGAAGCTCTAGTTTCAGCAGGATTTCAAAACAAAAACCAAAAAACCCAAAAAGACAACTCGGGACATTTCTGTGCAACTTTTCCCAAGCCAGCTGTAATGCGCAAGAAATGGCTGCTGCTCTCCAAACTCTTCTGCCGTTTCCTACTAAAAATAACCCCCATGCAATCAATCCCGATTGTCAGACGGTGGAGACGAGGACCTCGAGAGCTGCAATTAGCACAGTAACTACAGCACAGAGCTCTCATCAATTAATGGTGCCACATTACTGCTTCATAATGAAAATAATTCAGGAAATGTGGAAAGACAGAAATGACTCCAGGAAATGTAGTTTATATGCTCATTAGATAATTATTTATATTTCTATTAGATGTGGTTTCTCAGACGAATGGTTTATTTAAGTATTTCTTAAATACACGCTCGTTAAAGCTTTTCTTCTACCTGGGTCCCCTGGTTCATTTCCATCTGTTTTTAATAGACAGAAAAGTTTCAGATTTAAGAGAATTGAGCCTTTTGGAACACACTGAGAAATGGAATCACTCGTTGGGGGAAAAAAGGAATTTCTGCTGTTGTTAATGGCTCAGCCCTCAGCACCTTTCTGTGCACAGTACTTTATTTTCTTCTGGATGCCTCAGTGCTCTTCAAAAATAATTAATTTGAGCAGGTCTTCCTGATTCTACTTATCGTCGACCCTTTGCTTTAGTCCTGGCTTTATTCTAACAGCTGCTCCAACACGACTGCACGAATAAGAAAAATCTTTGAGCAAAAACTTGTAAGGAAGTTATGAAAGCTTGTTTTGAACAAAACCACTTGTTTCGTTTGTTTGGAATAGTTTAGAACGAAGGGTTTGTGAGTTTTTTTTCAGCATATCACATGTACTGCCATTGCTTTAATGCGTATGCTAACTCTTAAGTAACTCAAGGTTTGCTGTTTTGTTATTTCCTAAATTGAAGTAGTTAGGAACTGTCTCTGGGTTAAAAATAAAAATAATACAGAAACTAATTCTCAGAGACGTTTAGCTTCAGGATTTCAGCATTTCAACAAGCGCGGGCTGGCTCTGGGAATACAGAATAACAGCAATATTCCTGTATTAGTTAGAATTCTGAGGGCCTTGCTTTGTGCTGTAAATGTGCAGTTCCTGCGTGACTGAGCATGCAGCTGGAGGAGCCAGGGTGCAGGGAAGGAGATGGAAGCTGGCAGCCGAAGGACAGGGCAACCTGAGACACACGGCGGGACACACGGCTCTGCTCTGATGCAGGGGCTGGGAGGAAGGCCGGCACTTTGGGGTAAAACAGTACCATCCCTGTTCTCTTGTAAAGCTGACTGCACAGACCTGAAAATTTACGGAACATCTGAAGGGTTTGCATGTTAAATAGCTCTTACTTGAATTTATACAAGTGAATTCAGGGTGGCATTCTTATCACTGTCACATTTCAGTGCTCCTGAATGCGTTCCGTAGTGAAGAGGTATCCTGAATGAAGCGACTACTCCAAAGCAGCCACATGTAATTAGCACTTCTATATAACATATCTTCTGTTCTCTGGCACACAGCTACTATTCCTGGAGTGTACCTGGAGCTCCGAGGGCAATGCACCCTTACTGCAAAGCAGATGAGATTGCAGTATCTGTCCCTGAGAACAGAGGCTGCCTGCCTGCTTTTGGAGTGCTGCGGGTAAGCCGTCGTCTTCTTTCAACTCAGATCCCAGTCATGTTAAAGCTCTGCACTGCAGATTTATTTATTTATTTATTTGTTTGTTTATTTATTTATTTATTTATTTAGGTGGTGTTTTTCTTTTGTTAACTGGTCTCATTGTTATCTTCTTTCTGTATTTTTTTCCAGAAGAAATCTGTTGTCTTCATTAGTGTGTAGCACTACTGCCTATTATAAAGCTAGTCCTTAAGCAGTAATAAATGTAAGAATGTAAAATAGAGAAGTATAAATATATTTATAATACCTTTATAAATATATAAATGTATTTTCTGTGTGCTAGCTGTATTGCCTATTTTTAATTAAACAATCGCAACTCGGTTTGGGATAATGCAGTAAATGTTTCATCTGTTTCCCAAATATTGTGGAAAAAGTAGTATCTGGAAAAAATAATTCACTAAAATATTTCTGGAATTGTTACATCTTTGTATACAGAAGAAATCACCTTTTTCACTCCACTGAAATAAGTCTTATGGTACAGATGAAACAAATACATATATTTCTCCTTATTTTCTGTTTATTTTCCTTAGTAAATTAGAATTTGATTTTTTTATAAATGAAAAAAAATAGACTATTTAATTTTGAGTAGTAGATCTCCCCAGGTAAGCCATTAAATCTGTTTTCCCACAACTGCAATTAACCACTTGACTGCAAACCAATTTTTGAGTTAAGTTTCTGGGAAAGAGCTTCCAGAAACAGGCATCAGTAGGTGAAGCAGTTCTGGCACTTAATGGAAATATAAATGCAATGCCCCAATCATCCCTGATCAAAAGTTATGCTGGTAATAAACATGAGTATATATGGGTTTTATTTACTTCTGGACCTAAATGGCACGCTAACTTTAGAAGTCTTATCTTTTTTATTTTTATTTAAGGTCATGCTGCCGACTCCATCTGCAGGCATGGCAAGTGCTCGTTCTGTCTTGTGGTCTGACTGTGTACCCAGGATAGATGGCCTGATTGTAAAGTGTCACGCCAAAAAGATGATCCTTTGGACATCAGCTGAGACAAACAGGTAATTCTTCATGTTCTAGATAAGGCATAGGGAGAAAATACAGTTCCTGGTTCTCACACAGTTCCTTTCATCCACACAGATGAAATTCGCACCACATTCAAAGGGCAGTCTAATATGGATTTGGCCTTTTACCCTTTCCTTGGAAGCAACTTGTACTCTCACCAGTGCAAGTAAGTCATTCCAAAGCACAGGTCATCACCCAACCACTCAGAAACAGCAGCTTTCAACATTCCTAGAAGGCGTCTTTTGGGGATTTCACAAGAACTTTTCTAGCTGGATTCCTTCAAGATAGAGTAGGTAGATGCCTGGAGGTTCAATGTAATACATCTGTACTCAGGTGTAACTGAATGTATCTTCTTGACAACTTGTGAACTGCCATTAAAACAACTTCCAGGTAATTTATCTCCTATGGGCGACTCTACTTGCACTGAGCCACAAAATGTTGTAGGTTAGGAAGAAAGGATGCAGTTGAGATGAGTCGGTGGCTGTACTGTCTGCCTACTATCCTCGGGCATGAATTACAGTATTATGGTATTAATAGACAGCTGAGAATACATCAGTTAAAAAGTGTTAACTTTAGTAATAAAATGTATGCACGTAATTTTACTTGCTTATTGTTTATAGTCTCCAATGGAGGAAAAGAAGCATCTAAGGTTACACTTAGTTATGAACTCAATGTAACACCATACGTTATGGAAGACAATGTGCTCTTCCTGTCCCAGACACATTTTGCCCCTCAGACAAGCACAGAACAATGGGACAGGGACAATATACAAGGCTGCGAGAACTGCAGAAGCTGTAGCTTGAAGAAAGCAGAAAGAGAGGGCATTTGACAATGAGAATAAAAAAATATTTCAGCTGGCAAATATTACAACATTCAGATATGATGGTAGAATTGCAATGAATTTAGATGATACATTGTAGTAGAACTCATAAAAGACATCATGACTTCTTTGTTGAAAAAAAATCAGATGGCACAACTGGAAAGACTGTCAGTACAAAAAGGATCTTTTATAGAGAAAATGAATTTAAGCACTCACATGAAAGATGCTTGCATAAAAACAAGATATGATTGCATAGCTGGAATAGATCACACACAAAGGAGTAGTCAGCTTGTAGTTTGGCAAGGAAAGAAAAGGTGTCAGGCACGCAAAGTCAGAATGGCTGGGCTGCCTCACAATAACCTTAATGCCAACGGCTACTGGGCTGCACCAGGAAATGGAAGAAATACAAACCCACAGAATTTCAATATATAAAGAAGACAGAAAGCATATGAGTAACTTTACACATGCACGTCGTTGGTCCAAATTCAAATGGAATTACTCATGTGAATAAAACCAGTGATAGGCGTGAGCGTGCACAATGTAGCCTAGATACCAGAGCAAAAGAAAGACCAACTCTTTTGTCACAAAGCCTGAAAAAATGTTTTGCAAGCTGTTTTCATATTCAGAGTCAGAATGACAGGGTTCATTTTTGCCTGGCTCCTGGCTTTCTGAGAAATCCCACTGCCGGCTACTGCGGTCCAGCATTCATCCCAGGCCAGACACAGGCTTGAGATTTGGATGGATGCATTTCTTTGTCTTTTGCTGGGTGGAAGGCATTCTGTCACTTTACGCTCTGTGAGCGTGGAAAAGTGAATGTGCAAAAGGAGGGATGTACGGGGAGCGTCCCACAGCGGAAGGGAGCACAGAGCCGGCCCCGCACCTTTCCTTTCGTACCTTCTGGGTGATGGCTGTGCGCACTGAGGTGCCTGCTGAGCATCGCTGCCCTCGCCGCCGGGCCCGTTCCCGCATCCCCTCTGGGCGCCGCCCCTCACCGCGTCATCTGGATTTGGGCACAAAACAAAAACGAAACCGCAGCATCACCGCCCCGCTTTGGCTCGGGAGCGAACCCCGCCCGGCCGGCCCGCTCTGCCTCCCCTGGAGCACGCCCGCGGCTCGGCCGTCCCTCGGCCCCCGG
>JAOWBP010051490.1:0-15457 GCA_028571105.1 Tragopan temminckii | reverse complement strand
CTGTGTGCCTTCTGCAGGGGACCTGCGGGACTGAGCGGGGAGTCTTGCCCTGAGCTGCTCTTCCACAGCCTGGTCTTTGCCACCTCCTATCCATTGCTGGTTGGGAGAAGAGGATTTTCAGTTCTGTTTACTTTGCTTGACCTCATCTGTGCTGGTCCTGCATAGCTGTGTGCTCAGGCATGCAGGCTTCCTATAGACAGGGAAAAAGTTCTGAATTGGGTAAAGCCGGACCCTGCCCTACTGCTGGCCCCGCAGCTGCTCTGGGTGTCGCTGTGCCACCAGCCCCTGTGTGAGCAGCAGTGCTGCATGGCTGCTGCAGGGAGCTGTGCCACTGGTAGTGCTGGGCAGCCGGGCTGAGCCTCAGCAATTAGCTGCATTTGGGATGCTCTGTACAGTGCAAAGTGGAATAAATAGCGAAGGGAAGGAGGGGGGAGAGAAGGCCGTGTGCTGTCATCTGCTCTTGTAAGGCAAGGGGGTTTCATCTAGAAAAGTCGCATAGTACTGGACTTACAGAAAATTTAGTGCTGTTGTTGCTAGAGAAATTTTCAAATAATCTATAATCTTGCTTTGAAAACGTCAAGTGCTCAAAGTCTGACTGACAGGGCAGCAGCTTGCCTGACGGTGGAAATATACAGAGAGCGGGCTGTAGGTGACAAATCCATGGCTGCTGTTTGCTGTGCTGGTTGGTGAGCCAGCACTACTTCCGAAAACCTCTGCTCCAAGAACAGCAGTAACAAATGTGGTATTTACACCTTCAACGCACTGCATGTGCGTGAGGATGGACTGTTATCACTGTGTCCGAGATCTTTTTGCAGGAAGCAGTGCCTTTGCCCTCATCTCTACACTGCTCTGGGGGAGCAAACCCTTCGTGCTGGGTTCGATCCATCGGTGCCTCTTTTCTTATGGGAGCAGCTCTGTGGGGCGTCTGCTGCCTGTGGGAGCTGTGGGGTGATGGGTCGGGTGTGGGGGTGGAATGGGGGTGGAAGGGCAAAGGGAAGCTGCCCCGAGGTCAGTGGGAGGCTGTGAGCCTCATTGAGGAGTTCATTAGCAAGGGAAGGGCGCGCGGTGCAGCTGCTGCACAGATTTACCGTTAGAAGGCGAAGGCGACACAGGCAGCAGAATTATTAAAAGGACTCTTATCTGGTTAGCAGAGATTGTTTCTGAAAACTGAGAACTTACTGTGTAATGGGAGCTGCGGGTTTTCCTGGAATTCTGGATGTTGTACAAAAACAGTTCCTTTCAGACCCAGCAGACAAGCGAAGTAAAATAGGTTTTTCAAGTGGAAAACTGCCAATTATTCTGGATTGTTGTGATAGTTCGGTGATTCACACAAGCCTTCAGCAGACAGGTAGCGAGAGCCTCTCTCCTCAGTGCTCCCTGTGTTTCAGAGCACGCTGTGAATCGGTGCTCACGCTGGGGAGGGCCGTCCTGCAGCCCTGGGGGCACAGCCTGCCAGGACAGCCCCGGCCCTGCATGGAGGTGGGCTCTGGTTGACGTCCCCGGAACTCTGTGGGCAAAAGTCAGGCAGGCAGTGAAGTTTCTATTCTTTTTTTCTGCTGAAATCCCATTGATTTGCGAAGCAGGGCAGGCTGGAAGCACTGAACATCCCAGCAGTGCATCTGGCCCTCACAGACCCCGGCAGTGAAAAAAAGCTTCCGTGCAGGTGGGTGAGATCGGGAAGAAATAAATTTGGTAAAATGGGGGACTTAGGTGGGGGTGAGTCACTGCACGTCACCATTTGATTATTTGGTAAGGGGTTGTGCTGATTCCGTGAGACTTTTTGGAAGAGCTTAAAGCTGTAGGATCACCAAGCAATGCTCCCTGCCATGGGACTCTCTTGTCTTCTCTTTGGAGAGCTGCTCAGCCCAATGAGCACTGCTCTCACCTACCTGAAACACAGCACAGTGCCCAAAAGTGTCTTTTGTGAGGCATCTGGAGCAGGACTGTGATCAGAATACAGAAATCTGACAACGCGAGGGGATAAAGATGTCCATTGACCTGAGAGTTCAGGCTGTTAGGTGTGATTTATGAATGCAAAACATAAAAGAGCATATTTAATTAGTCTGTGATTACATATTAATTACCTTTCTGTGGCATGTACGCCCAGGAGAAATAAAAGGTCTCAAAGCAGAATGAGTCTATTTCCTTTAAGGAAATGAAACTGCAAAAAGGCAGATGCGTGCCGGGGAAGCCGAGGCAGGGCTTGCTCCAGTTAGAGGTGCTCGAGCATTGAACTTTTTTCTCGGTCCTTGTGAGCTGAGACTAAAACCAGAGCGGAAAATTAATCTTGTGATATAACAGCAAGAGAGAATGGGAAATATACTCACCTTCCATGAATTTGCAGTGAAGTTGGCTGGTTCTTCAACACCGCACTGAAAACTGCTCAGGTCTTTTACCCCACTGCTTATTATTGATGATCTTTTCTTTCAGTCAGGCTTCTTGACGTGCAGGTAATGTCTAACTGGTACCTGGCTGTCTGTGCTTCCTGACCAACAGCAAGAAACAAGGCAGGCTTCTGTTAGTGGCACACAGCTCTGCCGTATGGGCGTGCTGCCTGCCCGTGTCCTCACAGATGAACACCTTGCTGGTGGGCACAGCTGGCTCTGTTGTTAGTTGGTTTTGTAGTGCTCAGTGTTCACTTGTATACATTGCAGATTATCCCTTGAGCATGTGTGCTATCCAGTGGGCTATTTTTGGTGGCTTTATAAACACTCCCATGGACAGCCAGCCCTGCACTGGGGTGGCAGAGCAGGGTCTGCTCTCTCATGCAGCTGGGGCTGGGGCTGGGCTGGCTCCCCGGCTGGGTTAAGGCCTCCTGCTCAGCACTTCGTGTGCTGGTTGCTTCACCCCTTGGTGTGTGCAGGAGGAAGACAGTGTTAAGAGAACTGTCATCTTGGGGGAATGCTGGAAATAAGGAAGAATGTGTTTATCCCTACATAAGGTAGGAAGTTGTCAGGGAAACAGAGGAACTTTGTCCACTTCTCGTTGGCTGAAAGTTCTGTTTAGAAATCACAGTCTAAATTAATTGAAACTCGAAGACAGGAAATAAAGTGTTAAACAGGATGACCTTTGCTGAGTGCTCCCCCAGCATCCCCTCTAGCTTTGCCTCTCCCTGCAGCACACAGCTGTGATAAGTGTTCAGAGCCGAGGGGAAGAAATGATCGCCTTCCAGGAGCAATGCACAGCGTGAGGGGCCATTCCCTGCCCGGCCGTCCCTCAGCCCTGCTGAGTTGGCAGCCCCGGAGGGATGCAGCACTCAGCATGCAGCCAGGGCTGTGCCATGAACATCAGCTCCACAAGTCGTACCTGCTGGGAGCAGAGCAAGCAAAGGGGATAGCAGCAAAACCCCGATGTGTTGGAGAGAGGAGCCCCTGTGCTTAAAACAGAGGTGGTCAGGGGGAAAAAGAAAAACTATATTCACTTATTTTAACTGTACTTGAACTTCTTACCAAGATAGCACCGTCAGATGCAAGTGATAGAACGGACATGTGACATCAATTTTGTCATAAACGCCACAAAAAATCTGTGCGGTTTATAGAAACCATGACAGATCTTTAAAACAAATGCATTCTTCCCATCTTTTTTTTTTTTTTTCTGACTTTTCAATGTTGGCAGTTTAAGGAATCTGAAAATTGAATCCATCCATCTGGCAATGGGAAAACAAACAACATATTTGTCTCTGTATTCTCTCTTCACTCCAGCGCTTGAAGATCCAAATGCAACCAAGTACATCTGAAACTGCAGGGAAAGAGAGGGTTAAGTCATTCATATTTCAATTTATTAGCTTGGCTGTGTTATATAATCCGCATTATTTAGCAAAAAGCAGAAGTTCTCTTGTAGTTTGGAGCATTCAGAAAATCATAGAGTATGGGAAAATCTGCAGTTGGTAAAATAATGTGCAGTAGTTTGAAAATGCAGGGATCAGTGCCATGCAAGGCTGCATTTTGGGACATGAGGACATCAGGGCCACGCAGGGCTTACAGACCTTCATGTGTGCATGTATCTGTGGGCATCACGAGAGGCTTCTTCAGGAGAGGAGAAGTCCTGTTCCAGGTTAAGTATTGAAACCACAATGGGTTCCTGATGCTTACTGTGGACTTCATAGCTGTTCTGTGATTATGCTTCCGTTCTCTGAACTTCAACACAGCCCATCGTGGTTCCTTCAGCACCTTGTGGGCTCATTAAAGATGTCTCCCAATCACTTTTTCCCTGTTTTGGGTGAGGGAGGTGCTGGCAGATGGGTGATGGTGACTCAGCGGTGCGCCCAGCTTGTCTCCCTGCCAGTTGTGCCTATAGGAAAACGCAACAATCAACAAATTCCTCTTCTTTTACATGCAGATTGAAATGGTTTCAGAAATTCAATTATCTCTGGGCCCCCATTTTGAAAGCAGGCGCCAGCTGTCAGTTCCCACATTCCCCCAAGGCTTTGCGCTCTGCTCTACATGTTTTTGTTGTTTGCATTTGGTTTCTTAATTTTGATTTTCTGAAGTTACAACATAGCTGCAGCAGGAAAGCTGAGGCTGCGAGCGGGGCCTGGTGCTGTGCTGGGCTTTTTGTGCAGCTCCGTGCCAGCAAAATACAGTGATTAACCCTGCCAGTGTCCCTGGCGCATGCCTTCTTCCCTTTCTTTTCCTTTTCTTGTGGCACTGAGCTGCTTGTCAGGCCAGCTACACAGGGCATAGCTCCTCGTGTGCCTATTAGAAGATTTAACATCCTCTCATCTGACACTGAAGGACAGCCGTGGCGTTGCTTCTCTCTAGAGAAGGCACTTCATCCTTCCATAGAAGCAAGACGCATCATTCAATTACTGATTAAATTTTGAGGAAAGTAGTGGGAAATGGAGGCCGTCAATTTTTATGTCTGTGTTTGAAACAACTGGGAATTGATCACTCTTCACCTTGGTAAATGAGGGAAAGCTGTAAGGTATTAATCGTTACCAGAAAATCCGCAAGCACGCTAGCCAAATTATTTTCATTGAATGTCCTCTGCTCTGTCTATAACCTTGGTCACATTATCAAGAATGAAAATCATTATCTGTTTCATTCACATCTGTTACTAATTTTCGAAGCCTCCTTTAAATCTGATTAGAACTTCTCATCCAAACCAAACCGATGTTGAACTCAAGGTTAAAATGTATCAGGTTAGCTTAGTGATTGAGATTATATTTTTCTTTTTTCTTCCTAATTGAATTTGTACATTGATGTGCGTTACCGTTCTCCTGACTGGTTATTATTAACTGTATGTAAAATGCCAAGGGTATAAAATGCTCTGCGAAGGCAGCGAACACAAATTGCTTCTCTGGTTACTGTAATCCATAAGTGCTGCCCCTGCCCAGGCAGTTTGACTTGGGGACACTCCATCTTTTCCTTGCCATTCACTGCCATCAGGCTACTTCTTTATGACTAATTGGGAATGTTACCTGCAACGTTAGCTCTTCCAGGCCGTGCTAAACAAGTGTCATGAATTTTGAGGGGCCGTCCCCCTTAACCAGTAGCAGCACACATCAATGTTGTGGTGCTCTTATGCATTTCCTTCGTCTTCTCAACAGCATCCCTGTGAGTTTCCATCGCCTAACGGTGGTCAGAGCACTAACAGCAGATGCATGAGCGCACATCGGGCTCCAGTCCACAGCACTGCGGTTTCCTGTTTTCTTTTTCAGTTATTTAGAAAGGTCTCAGCAGAAATAGCCACCGGCCCTTCGGGGAGATGCCTTCTGCAGCCCAGCACCCCACGAGCAGCCCACTCCCTCCATCTGGAGGCACAGCAGGTCCTCATGCCATGCAGCCAGGCTCAGTGAGGACAGAAATAGCACTGGGTTTCACTTTCATTCTGGGTGGCAGCAGAAATGTGTGCGCCCAAATAGAGAATCTCTGCTCAAATGGCAGGGGAAGCAGGGCAGCAGAGCGAGCTGCAGGGCAGGGCTGTCCGGGGTGGCTGTGCTGCAGGGATGGCACTGTGCTGGCTGGCTCTGGTGGTTGTGCTGTGCTCTGCAGAGCAGACTGTACCACTGTGCTGTTCTCTTCCTGTGCAATATTTTCAAGTTTTGTGCCTTGTTACTGCAGGTATGGAAGAAGTCTGACACTGACTTCTTGTGCAAACTCAAAAGAGTCTTTTGGGGCAACATACCAACCTCTGACAAGTCCTGTAGTTGCTGTGAATTACGGCCTGTAAGCTGCTCCATCCTTCCTCTTTGAAGGTGGCTGAAAGTTATTCTAATATTTGTTTTCATTGTTTTATTAATATATTTCTCTAGTCCCTATCTTCTGTAGATCACAAAGCACTTCGCAGCCATGACCCCAGTGTGACAGCAGCCCTGCAAGGAGGTGCAGAGCTGAGTGCCCAACCTCCCTGCAGCAGCCTGAGCCAGCCAATGCATTCCTCCAGCTCTCTGTTCTGTAAGAAAGCTGTGAGCCCACCGGGGCCCTTCCTGAACTGCACACATTGGAAGGGAGAATGGAGGGGCCCACATTTCTCCCTCTTTCCCCGTGCAGTTGCTCTGTGCTGCCCTCTTGCCCCATTCTGTGTCCCCACAGCACGGTGAGGTGCCCGGCGTTGGCAGGGCTCAGAGCCCAGCCGTTTGGTGCAGGTCACATTGCAGCCTGCAGGGCCTGCCCCGCTGCGTGCATGCTGCGGAGCTGCACAGCTGCAGGAAGAGCCACAGCTCCTCCTACACACACATGCACCATCTGTAGCCAATAATAGCGTGCTGCGAGGGCCAGCTATGTTTAGGTTGAAGGAAACGGTTCAATAGTTACACCATACTTTGATCCTCCTGTCCTGCAATTTTCTGGAGGCTCTCATGTGATAAGCGTGTTCAATTGCGTCCGTTCTGATTTTATTTCGGTTTGGTTTTATCCTCCTCTCTGCTCTTACACGCTCTCTGGCTTGTTTTCACTTTGTGCTCCCAGAAGTTGTCCCATCCCAGCCCTGAGCAGAGCCGTAGAGCTGTTGGCCTTCCCCTCCCAGACCAGCATTTGGAGCGCTCTGTGCCCCAGTGCAGGTGGGGGGCTGCCCTCAAAGAGCCCACAGAGTGAGGGGGGAGGGATGTACCAGGTTTGTATCTGACCGGCTCTCGCAAAGCAGTGGCACAGATGGCTTTACACAGATGCTCAAAGCACCCAGTGGGCTTCAGCTGCACAGAACGGGGCACACACAGACCAGCTCCACTTGGAGTGTGTGGAGCATATGGACACACTCGCCAGCACTGCTGGAAGTTCTTGTACTGATCCTGATCCATGGCTGGTGATGAGCCCCAGCTCCTCCTCGTCTGCAGGGAGCCCCATAACTCACAGCACTTGCAGAATGCGTGCCATCGTGTGAGCTCTGCTGCTGTGGCAGGGGGTGTGTCTGGCTGTTAGATGTTGAAAAACAGTTTTCAGAAAGTTTTGCATTGATCCAGGAGAGTCAGATTCTACACTCGTGTCAGTGTTTCTAAGCTAAATATTCTCACTTACATATTCCTACCTCCAATGGGGTAGTTCTCACTCTGCAGTGAGTCCTCTCATTCCTCCTGTGCAGCCAGCTGGGAACTGCTCCCATCTGTACGTGGGATGGCAGGTCCTGCTCCCCGCAGCACAGTGCTGCTGATTTCCTGGAGGTTACTCTGGCTGCCCGCAGGGATTCCATCCAGCAGCACAGGGCCTATCGTCTGAATTTGCTTCTTTTAATAAAAAGTCAGCTTTATTCCTCTGCCTTCTGCTTCTTGCTATTTTCAGAGCAGCATTCATGTCAGAGGAAATAAGCTATCAAGGGGAAATGGGAAGGGACAAAAGTGGTTAAAATATAGAAGTGAAAGGTAGGCAGAAATGGCACATCTTAAAGCCAAAGGAGATGATTACTGGAGTCTGCGGGGATCTGTGTGGGAGCTGTGCCATTCAAGATATCCACACACTGGAAAAACGGAGGAGGGGGCAGGAGATGACATGGTAAATTATTCAAAGCTGCAGAAACTGACTGGAAAGAGCTGCAGGACTGTCTCACTGTAATGAGTGGCCAGGTGGTAAGAATACTAGGCAGTCAATTATAAGTAATAAACAAAAGGAAATGCCAAACGCAGGAAGAAAAGTATGGATGTGTGCAGTGAGAAACTATAAAAGTATGGATGTGTGCAGTGAGAAACTATAAATTAGGTGCTGGGAAAAAAGAGATACGTAACTGTGTGGAAGCAATCTCCCTGCTGGAAACTGGCATGTTAGGAAATGGGAGGGAAGGGGGAGAGGGTATACCTGAGAGCATCCCTGCACTCCTGCATCTCGTGTTGTGTGTGCTTGTGGCTGCCCATCTCAGCAGGGAGATGTTAGAACTGAGGAAGGCATAGAAAAGGCCAAGAATTATAATCGGAGCGAGAGAACCCTGTTCTGTGGACTTTGCATTACTACTACCTTCAGCTTACTGTACTTCTAAACATGGGACAGAATGATTTTGTTTCTATTTGCCTTTATTTCTGGCGCTGCAGTTTTGGCACTGATCGCTGTGACGTCAGAGCGATGAGAAGTACGGTCTCACCGAGCAAATAGCTTTGGTACTTTTGCTCATCTCCCCATTAATATCACAGAAACCCTTTTAAACCCAAGGTCCTCCGAAAATTATACTTGATCATAACAATAAAACAAGGCATAATAAGTGTAGACAACCATCTTTTTATGTAAACACCAAGGCCACATATCACAAATTTTTGTTTCAAGGAATGCAATCATAATTTCCGTGTGAATCTTTAAATCTAATTTCCCACGTCCTCCACACAGAAGTGTGGTATTTAAGGAAAGCCCTGTCTCCATGTGCAGCAGGTCCTGTGGCACACACAAACCTTCCTTCTGCCTCCCGGGCTCAGGCCAGGTCCTGCAGTGCTGGCAGTGGCGGAAATGGCATTTGTGTTTTCAGTTTGAGGAGGGGTTGTAGCTCTTGTGATAAAGACGGACGTTTGAAAAGGTATCTGATGTTTCATAGGACTTTTTCAGCGGTAGCACTTCTCTTTTGCTTATACCTTTCCTTACATATTTTAGTCATGAGTCTGAGCTTAAAACTTGTACAGTCTCGAATCCTGAACTGCTTTTCATTTGTAAACCCACTTGTCTATAATTCTGTTTTACTGCTGACAAGCCCTAAGTTTATAGAATGATTTGTAGTTACTAACGTGGGAAGGCATGACTCGCTTTAAAACAAAACAAGTATAACCCCCTGCGTTCTGTACTCCTGCAGTGCATCTGCTGTGCCAGAATCACACGGCAGTGTGCTTGGATATTCACTCAGCATTTGAAATTGTGTGTTAATGTGCCCCTTCATTGCATCGTCACTACTAAAGCATTCCAGTCTCCAATAGGAGCAAATAAAAGGAAAATCAAATCCCATTATTTTATCACTTGCACCAGACTGAGTCTTCACACACAGCAATTCACGGACCTCTCAGAGCACTGCACAAGGTCAGGCCTTCCTCCCACAGCCACATCTGCCTCTCTGGGGCGTTTCTACCCGCACAAATTGCCACTGAGCCCCTGACTCTCCAGCAGCCCCTGAGCTCCCACACTGCTTTCTGTGCTGCCCCAAGTGCTGCGTGCATGCGGGGCTGCAGAGTGTGATCCTGCCCACCTCCCGCTCCCAGGCAGCACCAGGCAATGGTCCCGTCCCTGTTCTCCTGTCCTTGCGGCAGTGGATTTGCCGTGTGGGACTGTGAGCATGCAGGGAGATGTGAGCTGGGGTACCCAGACTGCCCCATGCCATGCAGACCCGCAGTCGCACACACTGCACAAGGCACCCAGGCCGCGAGTCTCAGTCACTCGCAGCTG
The DNA here is from genome assembly GCA_028571105.1 of Tragopan temminckii. Taxonomy (NCBI): domain Eukaryota; kingdom Metazoa; phylum Chordata; class Aves; order Galliformes; family Phasianidae; genus Tragopan; species Tragopan temminckii. The sequence continues at coordinate 5,675 of JAOWBP010051490.1, read as the reverse complement.
ACTTTTACTGGGCATTGTGCTGCAGGAAAAGATATTGGTGGAAACCAAATGTACTTCTGTTCTTGCAGGCATTCTGTAATTAGCTAAAGTTCTCTTTTCCTCATGGAGAGGTCTTGATGCACAAAACTAAAGTTTCCTCTTCCTCGCGTGTTGTTGCCAGATGTTTCGGCAAATCTTAAAAGTAACAAAGTTATTTGTGTGCATTTACACGACTTCACCCCTAGTGCCAGTCATAAAGTGCTCCTCCTCCTCAATTAACCCAATTATTCTCCCCCCATTTCTGAGCAGTTGTTTCCGTTGTCTGTTGGCTGCAGCATTTCAGCAGTGCTGCCGTTTATGTGGATCCATGTCCCAGCATTCAGGAAGGCACAGCAGGGCTGTAACCTCCTCAGATTAATTTCCACTTGCAGTCGAGATTTCGTTTTCACACAAAACAGCTGCAGGAGACCCATGGGTGGGGAGATTCAGAACACGGGCTGTCCTTACGGCTCCCGTAACCCCCAAGCCTGAGCCCTGCCGGTTGGAACAGCACGAGCTGATACCAGACTGTGCCAGGAATGGATCTATCCCAGCACAGGGCTTTATCAGCTGGATGCAGGCTTCAGCTGTCTGCAGTATGGAGTGCTAAGAGCTTGGAGGTGTGCTTCATTAGGGCTTTTGCCACTAATTCCACTTTGTTGCAGCTACACATGAAGGTTTACTCTGTGCTCTTATCTCTTTCCAACGATGACTTTGGATTTTGCTGTGCTCAGGGCCTGAGAAAAGCCAACAGACTTCACCTAGGCTGGCTGAGGTTCTGCACTTCCCAAACCAAATGCTTATAGCACTATTGCACTCAGTAGTTCACATGCAGCCTTTCGCTGTTCACTCCTCCTAAATAGCAGGTAGGGTGCTTCCAACCTGACCCTCATCACAGCTCCTGTCTGCATGCCCCAGGAAGTGGCCCAGCCCCCTGCCACAGCACAGCCCTGCTGGGAGCTGCAGGTGCTCGGGGCAGAGTACAGATAGGGCCAGCCTGCTCTCTGCTGCCCCGGGGAGAAGGCAGGGCGAGTGTCAGGGTGCTGGGGAGGCAAAGCTGTATGCGAGGAAAGGAAGGATCCCGAGCCGTATGGCAGAAGGGCTAAAAGAGTGGTTTGTGCAGCAGTGAAAGACCCAGCGGGAAATCAAAGTATAAAATATTGCAGTGCACCAAACCAGAATACAGGACTAGCATGGGGAATAAAGAAGGGAAAAAACACACTGAAAGTAGAAAAAATACAGTGAGTTATTAACCTGCAAAGGATGAAGGATGGCATGGCACAGACCCTCTGCGCCTCAGCCTGTGACCTACTAACATTAATAGCAAATGCATACTTTGAGTTTGGGCCCAGAAGTCCATTCAGACAAATAAATCTGCAGTCACACAGATTCTGCTCACTGCCTCCTCACGAGAAATAGTGCTCCTGTGCCTGGGGAAACCGCAGCTGGGAGATGTGCTACCTCCATTCTGCCCCAGGGGGAACTGCTGGCACGCTGCAGCCACCTGCTCAGTGACTTCAATATGCATTCAAGAATTAAAACAAATGACTTACAAGGTGAGAGGACACAAAACTGATCTGCTTATGAGACAACTGAGATCTCAAGGGATTTGCATTTGTGCAGAGCATGGGGTGCTGGGCACGTCACCGTCTTTCTGTGGAGACAATGGATTGCAAGGGAGGAAAGGTCTTCCTACAGAGCTGAGGCTTATGAGAGCTGTCTGTGACCCACAGATACAGAATGAGCAGTTCACAGAAAGAGGCAAAGCCAACTGTCTTTTTGGTACTTCTGAGCAAGCTGAAGTTTATTATTATTTGTTACTGTGGACTTCACACAGTATTTATTACAAAAGCACAAGTTCTTTATTTTGAATATTCATCTTCCAACTCCTATCACCTCTGCAGATATTTATTCAGTAAGATTTCGCTATGTTAACGTGCCTTCTGGTCACTGGTGCTACCATGCCCTTGGTATCACCAAGCTCTTTCCATTCCCCAGTGCCTGAGATGCACAGCTCCTCAGCATAAAAAAACCTCTAGCTTATCTTTTTATTGATTCTTCAGAGATCAAAGACATCATTTGTGTCCATTTCAATACTTTAACTGAAATACTGGCAAATCAGTCACTTAGCTTGCACACTCCTCTGTGCTGCCAATGCAAAGCAGATCCAACCAATTTAACCCGATCTCCATTAATTGCTAGTGCCATTTCGGACACTGTTTTCTTGAAGGTTGCAGAGCAAGTAGCTGCTATTGTATTTCATGAGCACATCGCTTCATCTGGAAACACTTCAATCATTTATTTTCTAGCCTGCTTCTGGCACTAAAAAATGATGTAGTGCAGATCCTCAGTGGCCTATATGCATTTGCCAGCCGGGACCCACGTGTTAGCTCTGTTCTTATTGGGCTTGTCAGCAGTTTGTAACCGAAGACACTTCCCCGTGTTTTAAACTTGCTCGTGTGCTTTTACATTGTTTCCTTGAGTTTAGAGTGGGTCAGTCTTCACCCCGTGACTCCAGCCCACATTTTCCCCTTCATGCTTTGTGTGGTTCACATTACATGAGCTCACTTTGGTCACACGTGGCACCATCTGCTTGTCTTGGGGTTCCCTGCCCGCCCCGGCCCTCGTACAGGCGAGCAGCGCCTGCAGCCAGCAGCCAGCACAGTGCTCTGCAGCACTTCAGGAGTTTCTCTCTGGCACTTGGCTGGGAACGCTGCACGCAGGTCTGCAGCTTGTTCTCAGTTCCAGCGCATCGCTCCATCTCCTCCACAAGGGCTGTAACCACTTTTATGATTTAATAATGTTCCACGGCTAGATACATATTTTAATGTCTATGTTTAATGTTTGTTGAGGTTGAGAGTCCTTATCTTTGCAACACTGTTATGTGGTGGCATAGGAAAGCACAGCCATTCATTTCCTTTTTTAATCTCCTCTGACAGCTCTACCACCGCTGCAGCCCCACAGCTCTCCACCAGGCCGGGCGCTCCCTGCCCGTACCCTGTTTGCTGCAAGACTTCCAACACGATGCACGGATTGGCAGCCAGCATTTTTATTGTCAATATGACGTTCTTCCCCAAATTCAAATTTCTTCCCTCTGTTCTCCAAGTACCTTTCTTCTTTACATAGAATATTATTACTTACAAACTTAGTACATTGAGGCAGACAAAAAAAAAAAAAAATTGTATTTGAACTCGTCAGTTAAATATATATTCATTAGCAAAATAGCAACAGTATTTGTATAACGATTGCTATATGGCAGAATTTGTGTACTTAGAAGAAGAGGACTAGTGCAACTAACGAGGATGGATTTCATCTATCTCCATCATCACGGAATGCGTTCTCCAGTTGTTATTTACAGGCTCTCGTGTTTCTACTGGAAAATGTTTCTACATTACATTTATTTTTACAGTGTGGGAGTTCGCAGGGAACTGCTGTGTTTGGAGGAAGGAGGAGGAGGTCGGCCCGGCTGCACACACAGGCAGCAGGCAGGCTGTGGCTGAGCTGCTCCATCACTGCTGCGCACAGCTCCACAGGCTGTGCATTAGTTCTCCTCCAGCAGCACTTGTGGCCAGCAGAGGTGAGTCGGTAATGCTCCTTTCCTGGCTTGGTGGGCTAGAGGCAGAAAACATCTGAGGGTTTTCGTTTGCTCCATTCAGTGAACGATGTTTAAAAGGGAACAAATCTATAAGTCAGACCTCTTGTGCATAGCAGCAACTTGAAGACAATGAGCAAACCCAACTCTGCATTCAAACATGAGTGCAGCTGTACAGTTTACCACGAGCCTTACCAACAACGGCCTTGTAACGAATGCTGCTGTGCTTAGCAACAAGCCAAAAACGTCCTTTGTGAGAGTCAGAATGTAAATCATTCTACCCTGATCGCATCTCATTTCTGCAAACACAACCCCGCAGTGCCCCTCGCTCCAAGCCATGGGATGCTCTTTGCTCGCTGTTCGGCACTGCTGTACGTCACTGCGCGACGCTGGGAGATAAACGCAGCACAAAAACACGGAATCACGTCCTCTTGGATAAAAGATGATATCAAGATGTTAATTAGAGAAGAAATGTCCTACTCATTACTTTGCAAAACCAGCTTCAACCAAGCATGGGAGTGTGTTTATAAACACACTAAAGATCTTAGAAATAACTCTGCTATGGTAAACATGTTCCTGAGACAGCATGAACTTCAGGCTGGCACTGGCACAGCGTGGAGCTCCAGTCCTCCTGTACAGGCTGATGTCCCAGCACACACCCCAGGGCTGAGCTGAGCAGGTTGACACCAAACGGAAGAGAGTGTCTATGGTAGAATATTCACAGAGCAGTAAAGTGGAGTAAATTTTCTAGGTATAGCCCCAGATGTGTGTCAGGATTTCCTACTTTGGGAGACATTCTGGCTTTTGCTTCATACCAAAGTCCCCTGCAGCATTCCTGTACCTGATAGCAAAGATCTCTGTGACTGCAGCCTGACTGCTCACTCTGCTGCTCTCATATGGGAAGCAGTGTTTCCTGCTAGCTGTAATTCATGGCACGAGACGACAGTTTTAAATGCCATTTTAAATATCCCGTTCAAACGTCCATGAGATTAAGGGGAGTCACAGAGGAATATGTAGATTTTTAGAAACACTTTCCATACGTGCAGCATAGATGAATACAAGGGCTAACACAGCATGCATTTATTTTGCATATGTAAACGTAAAGCAGCGTGCTCCAAAATTCAACATTGTGTTAATAATAATAATAACAACTAATAAGGATTTATGATGATGCTTTCGAAATGGTGCTTTTCTCGGCCTTCCCAGTGGAAGAATATCCAAATCTGGATTTAAACAGCTGGAAAGAAAGAAAACCCATTTCAGTGACGTGATCAGTACTGTGTGATCTATTGGGTACGACAACAGACACTGACTGCTCATCAAGAGCATTAGCACAGGCAGTACCTGCTCGTCATCTCCAACGTCATTAATTGCCCCAAATCAGAACTGATCCCTTTGTCATTTGACAATCACTGCTTCTGAAATTTGTCAGCTCCATGGAACACCCATGGCACGAGTGCCTCGCTGCGCCCTGAAAAGGCGCCCTGCTCTCTACACTTCTGCAAAGCAGAGCTTTCTGCTTTGCTGTTCCACTTCATTCTATTCTTCGCTCCTGGACCACATCCTCGGCGACGGCTCCTGCTCTCTCCTCGCCCCGCTCTCGGCCGCCGTTACGGGTGACGGCCCCGCAGCGAGCAGAGAGCGCCGCAGCGCCCCATCTCCAGCGGATCCTCCGCACCTCGACCCGCCCCAGCCCCGCTGAACCCCCACTGTCGTTCCTTTTATTCGGAACCACCCAAATCACCTCGCAATGAAGCGGCACGGTGCTCCGCGAGGCTGAGGCGCACCGCTCGGTGACAACGCGCGCTCTGTCGGCGCTGCAGCCGGACTGACCCCCCAGCCCCCGGCACCTCTTTCCCTCAGCTGTCCCGTGGGCTTTTCGGTTTCCGCGCATTCAGCTCAAGCCCTTCACCCCCACACCTCCAGGCCCCCGAGGAACGACAGTAAACCCGCGAGCGCCTCCCCGATGACTTCTGGCCGCCCCCCGCGCGCCACCGGGCTGGGGGGGTTGGCGGGGGGGGGGTTCGTCCCCACTTTTTTCCTTGCCCCGACGTGCGCCCCGCAG